>JAQIXX010000047.1:0-115357 GCA_034700605.1 Willowsia nigromaculata
CCTTCCGTTGACCTAAGTAACCTATATACAAAATTTCGTTCAAATCGGCCATGAAAAATCATGTTGACCCCGTGACCTTTGACCCCGTTGACCTCTTGACCCCAAAATCAATAGGGGGCGTCCCCTTGACCTAAGGTACTCGTATGCGAAATTTGAGGTCAATAGGTCAAAGGTCACCGGAGTTATGGCGTGGACAGACAGACGGACAGACAGACAGACAGACAGACAGACAGACAGACAGACAGACAGACAGACAGACAAACGCATCAATCGCATAACTACGATTCATCTACGATTCATCTACGTAATAATGACTCAATAGTGATGGCTGGAAGTTTGCAAGCTTGACGACTACGGAATAATTTACATTTTTAAATATTATGTCACATGCAGATCTTGCATTTTTTATATTAATTTTTTCAATTTGTTATTTTCTTCTTCAGCTTTAATCAACAGTCAGTTTTAGCATATACAGCACAATATATGTCAGTAATACAGTACGTTAGTACGCATGTACATAAAGCTGAACATACATAAATCATATTACTGTTTAGCTACATATTCCTATAATTTTCAGTCAATTAATGCGTATGTCAAGCCAAGACTAAGACTATTTAGCGAGGCATTGTCTTTGTTTTACGATAAGTTTTGAGTATGCAAGGGCTTTCCCCAATCCGTTACAGTACCTGACGTAATTTTATCACGCGATTCAAGAGTGGTAGTAAAATTGTACATTGGACCTACACAGGGATCAAAGCCAAACCAAATACATATTTTTAAAATCCTTTGTACAGTACATATTGAGAAAAAGTACGCTACGAGAAATTTTCTGTTCCGCATTACTATTAAACTGCTTCATGCTGTCTTCATTATTTCAATAAATACTTTGCAATAATTTGGCCAGCCAGATAGATATTAACACGGATTGAAGATGTTAAAAGTTCCGATGGTTTTTCTTTCTATCGGTTGTATTACCTACTAAGCTCAAAAGGCATTTTGAAAAATACTCATCATCACCATCCTCCTTAAATAGATATGTGTCGTTTCTTTCCAACTTGCAAGGCTTTTGGATTCCCCTGTTGAATATAGATTTGATATTGGCGATAGCTTATAAACTGAGGAAGGAATTGGAAGTAGGTGAGTTGAGGATTTTGGATTTGACCTTTTTTGTACCAGTGCAAAAAACTGACCCCATTATATCATGTTGATATCTGTCTACCAACAACAAGTCAGACAACAGATTTTTGTTTGAGAAAGGGGAGGATGTGTCTATTGGGTCTAAGCCTCATTGTTTCGTCCAACGTTTGGACTTCGGACATGATGTACGTATCTTAAACTTGTGTAAATGTTAGTTCTAAATATGCGCGACTTACGATTAGTAAGGGCTTTATATAGTGGAAGCCAGTCATCACTAATTAAATAATACTTTAGCAATTGTTGCATAGTAGTAAATTATAGTCATGAGATGTTATACATATTACTCTTAAGCTCCATAAATAATATGCCGTTTGCACTCCACTATATAAAAAGTATAGATCTGAGGCCGGTTGAAGTCAACTAACCTGGAGAACGCGGAAATGGTAGCCGTAGTACTAAAATTAAAGAAAGATTTTAAGATTTGCTAGGCTTTTAGCTTACGATTAGTGTAAACTATGGAGTAGATATCTGACTTGATGTCTAAGTTTCAGCACCCCAACTGTTAATCACTTTGTGAATGTTATTTGATCTATTTTAGTCTAGTCTATATGCATCCTGCTGATATGTAGCTCAAGAAAATCTCTGAAGGGGGGTAATGAGATACCTCAAAGATTGACGTATGAATCCAACCATAATTGCTTTTGTTTTCTGTACAAACGATAATAGTCTAAGCATTTTCTCTTTTTATCTTACTACTAACGTACCTGCAAATCCCTCATGTTGAGAACCCTCTGCTTTCTCTGTTTTGTGCTGGAAGATGCGCTTGCCACTTCATCCCCGCCTTCATCGTCTTCCTCTTCAGTGTCACTGCTGTCATCGTGATGGTGTTGATTGTCAAACATGTCAGTGCTTTCTTGTGCAAGCTTTTGGTAATGCTGCTTCGTCCTCGCCACCAGCCGTTGTGACCACCGCTTCATTAAGCCAGACTCTTGGAATCTTCGTATATGCCTTTCGTGTATAAATAGATTTTACATATAGATGATAGAATTACATTAATAAATTGAGTAGACTACAAACAGTCTGTGTTTCAAATCCGAAAATCTAGTCGTCTAGTCTAGAAAAAAACAGGAACTTGACTACTGTACAAAAATGTGTATGTTGTATGTAGATGTAATTACATAATATTATTCAAGCTAGATTAGAAATCATTGCACGAGTACCAAATTGAAACAAGAGTTATATTGACATTTGTCTATCAGGCATACCTGTACGAGCAACAGATGTACCTATCTAAGAAATTACATGCAGTTGCGTTAATTAGTCCAATGATGATTATTCCGCTATTAATATAAATATGAATTATGATAAGTTTAAAAATGTAGCAGCTAAGAAGAAAGTGATTCCCTGCCAGTCTGCTATGCTTTAACTTTGATTAATCTGATCAAATCGTTCAATTAAAAAAGCTACAAAAAAACCAAGTGATTAATTTAAATCAAGGAGTAGAATAGGTATTTTTGTAAGTATTTTCCTGCCATAGTAATTCAATAGCTCAGAACTCACTAGTTTTTTTAAAACTCCTGTTCAATATGTACTTTTCAATGAGGTTGTAATAATAATTTCTTTGCATGTTTATTTATTTTGGCTGGACTTTTGTTAAATATTATTTTCTAAATCTAACCTGTTGCGATCTAGAAAAGCTTTAAAATGACTATTTATCAATTAAGTTTTGTACATGCCATATTATGTATTCTCTGAATATTATAAATGTTCTCATTATGTGTAAGCGCGCTAGAAAGCTCTTATTTTTGTCAGTTTTGAATTTAATCATCAATTAAAGTGATCAGTAGACACTTTTGATGTAACTAATTACTACTATTGTGCGTAAATAAATAAATATGTATATTGTAAAGTTTGCAAAAGCACAAAGCATCTAGGTATATTGTTGTTTTATGATGAAATTATCATTGATCTCATTAATTGTATGCGTACCGATTGATAGTCGGAACAATGGGCGAATTTTTCTGATAGGCAATACCAATATGCACAGGAACAATGCATTGTTTCATCACTCTCATTGACGGGTAGCCGAGCCTGGTCAAGTTTCTCGTTTGTCTAATAAATTTTAAAAAGCGAATGTTTTCATACAGGGCGAATTCCCCTTGGGCAACCCATGACACAGCTGTGTTGACATCTTCGATCATCTACCCGACACGAATAAAACAAGATTGATGAAGAAATTTCAGCGATTGAAATAACGTTTAATATGCCATTAAAGTCAGGTAGATGTGAATTAAAGCAATTTATGAATTCTTCATCTACAATACAGCTAAGTAATAAGAAGCATACATACTTCATAACGATCCCTTAGCGTCGTCTTTTTGTCAGACTCCCCATTTGTTGAAGTGTACTGCTTGAACAGTCTATGCAACTCCGTTCCCCATCCACCAATTCGCAGGCCAGATGACGCCAAGTCATTAATGTTGTCGATAGGGTTCTCAAAAAGGGGTATTGTGAGGAATGAGACCATGGCTCCTCGGTAAGCGAGCGTGATGAGGAGACAAAACATCCAGAACCAACCGATGAACATCCTCACAGGCCAGAATTTTGGCCAAATATGTAGCGCCACTTGACTCATGATACTGAAACAAGTGAACACGACCTGAGATCGGCCCGTGAAGAAACGATACTCGGTTGAATGAACAGGAAGTTTGGACAACGCATAGAGACCAAATGGTGCAAAGACGAAACAGATGGAGAGAACGAGTGCCCATAGCTTGTAGTTGAAAGGCAAGATCAAAGCCAAGTAGCGAGGTCTTGACAAAGGATTCGGTGTCAGGAAGGTTGTACACGCCACATCCAGTGGAATGCTCATATCCAAGAAATCCAAGTAGTGTTTCAGCACAAAGAAAGAGCCAATTGCCATATCAGCCTCGCCATATATTAGCCTTGGGAAAAAGGAGAGAAAGTCAGTATTAAAAATCTTTTCACTTGCTTTCCTTCTAGTGCGATATGAAAGGTTCCAGTTTGCACATTATTAAGGAAAAGTCGAATTGTGTGGATGTATACATGATGGGCTCTCATACAAATAAAAAAATGGTGATTGGCAAACTAAAGGATATTTTTTATGGAGGACCAACCTTGCAACAGCTCCAAAGAATTGTGGTGTGAAGTTTGTGCTCACTTGTCCTCCCCATTTTGTTTCCGTCTCCACTTCCAGGAACTCGTAGTCGAAATTCATTATGTGTGAGAGCTCTTTCACGATTTCCACCTCGCTTCCGGCATACTCCACCTTGGAGAAGAGAAAAGAATTTGAACCCAGATTATTTACTATGTACGAGATGAGACGAGTATATGAGATGAAAGTTGAATCCTAAAAAGAGTGTTTATTTAATCTTCACTTTGTCATCAGCGCTTTCATATTTTATCACTCCAGGAGGATGCTCTACTGCTAGGATGCGTAGCGTTATATTTTTCAAGTCATTTGTTTTGTCACGGTACCAGCTTTCTACAGACCGTCCAAAGTATTTCCCTTGGCTCCAAAAGTCAACTACTCTTGTAGGATCCGGAATATTTGGTAAGACTGGCCATTTGAAGCTTTTTATGGTAAATGTCATGCGTCTGTTAATAAACACTTTGGTATCAATCAAATTCAACTGGTTTCATGGCTGAATGCGAGTTTTCAATTACTTTCGAGCTCTGTATCCCAATTTTGTATGGAACAAAATTGCATTTGGAACCTTCTTCCAGATATCATCAGACTCGAAACCTTTATCCACCGTCCCATACCAAATTAGAAATCTAGATTTCATAAAACAAAAGAGAGGTATCACAATGCCCCACATCCTTTGTCTACGTAGAAAGCACTTCTCATGAAGGAAGATTTTAGTGGAAACTGTACCTAGCACGGGTATTTATTAAACGAAAGTCATCTCCATAATGTAAAAGGTTAGCCACTGCCAATGGAGTTTCTAAAATGATTATGTAACCACCACATTTTCGTCTGTAGCCTTCCTTTAGTGTTCTTGTCGCGTCATCCGTCATATTCTCAGCATCTGAAATTTAAAAAGGTTCATTTTTAGAAAATGACTGAAGGAAAATATATTTGTAAGCAGAAGGATTTTTTAAATTAAAAATAACCTTTGTAGTAGAGAGTATACACAGGAATGCATGGCTGTCGCAATTCATTACCTCCACAAAGTTTTACATTGTCCAGAACCGTGGAAAAACTATCGTCCCAAATGATGGTGGTGCAACTGCAGAAAGTAGCACATTACGTATTACGCTGTGAAGATGAATTATAAAAAGCATTACAACAAGTTCCCCATTACACTTACTCTGTTTCAAGCTTTTCCCTAGCGTCCGTGAGAAACTTTCCAATTTCATGATAGATTGACCATTCCCCAAGCAGCCTTAGTGAAAGCCATTCAAATGACACGTTTTTGATTAATTACCCTGCTAACTTTCAAGTCACGTAACCTTGATTTTTCTTTTTCATATGAGTATCAAGTAATTAATGCGAGCTGTATACCAATTTCCTTCCAATGAAAGGATAGCAATAATCTACGTACTTTACCAAGTAGTTGTTTTGTTGAGTATACGCTTCACTTTCCTTCCGGCTTTGACTTAATGAGCAAACGCTTGTGAACACAATGGCAAGTAGCAACCAGCAAGCACTGTGATACGCTCTAAAAGAATTTGCACACATTTCCACTCCTCCAACTGCTTCATCTTCTTGTCCAAAACTTTAGTTTAAATTTAAAAAGTTGAAAGGCTCCAACTATTTAACTGGAATACTAAACAGATTTCTAATTTTACATCGTGATTTACCCTCCTCCATTGCTTTCTGTGAAGCAAGAACGACTACTGATCCTCATAGAGAACCCATCAGGCTAAAATGCAAAGTACCAGCAAGCAATGCCCCATTGACATTTTCACCATTCTCGTTTGGTCACTTTCAGGAAGTAGAACAGAAAATGAAATGACATTTTTCCCATCAGTTAGAAAATCAATTGATGGTTTCCCAGAAATGACACATACTGATAGATCACGTGCAGCAATAGTCGAATATATAGCCTTTCTACCAAGCACAAACAATTGTCAAACAAACAAAATGATATTCTGCTCGGTTTTGAATGTTATAACTGATTTTAAACCTTTCCTCTAGAATGATAGTCAACTGGAAATCTGGAAATGAAGGAAATGATGTCATGAATTAGCATTGCTGCTCGTTAATTCATCTCAAGAAACAACCTCACATGGCTGGAGTTGAGATTACCCCCCGAAGCTTTGCAATTGGTAAGAGTTTCAATATGACTGCAGGAGACAACACTGCCAAGTAGCGTCACTAATCACCTTTCCACATATCCTTTGATCCTGCCATTTACATGCCATGGATTTCATGCCTTCACAGACTATATTTTTTTTTAATTTTCTAATTACGTGCAACGTCATTAATGGCAGAACGGCAGAAGATTTTAGATCTTAATTTCAATTTGCTATTAGCTCATAAACATGCAATCATGCATGGACGCATCCACGTCCACGAGACGCGTCATATGTGAATGGGACGTGAACGACTTTGTTGCAAAATCTCACGTGTCCCCAACATGTGTTCCCTTTTGAAAATGAGATGTGGCGGTGTGTATGCCAATGTGTCTTGTTATTATTCTCGTCTCTCACTCTCGTCCACTAGTCCACTGACTTGAGGCCCTGTTCATCTGACTAGTTGTGGTTGTGAGGTGGTAGTTAACTGACAAGTAATTAAATTGTTTTTAACGAACCAATTAACTTTTTATCATTTCCGTTTGATTCAAGTAATAATTGCCATAAGGTATTATTGCCAAATTGACAGTATTAGGAGTTTTGACTGTCAGAAGGAACCGGTGAGAAATAATATCAATACCAATCATTAGCTTTAGTTAATTTTGCTTTCATTTTACCGGCATATTATTGTGACTTGTGTGCAAGTTTCAGTTGGGTTTTTGTTCTCTTCTAAATTGTAATTAATTAGCTAATCATAATATTCTTTTGAACAGGATTTTATACTAGCGATAACCAGTTTGTCGGGGTTTCAATATTGTCGTTTCACTGGTATTGTTGGAGGTGAGAGAGGGGAACAGTAGTGTAGATCGGAGCTTGCCTGTTGAAGAAACGGTAGATAACGTGACAGTTAATTGTCATTGGCTGATTCAAATTACAACTTCTGACGTCTTCAAGGAGGCCACTGAAGATTGAAGAAATACCGTGACCTATCGTGACTAGAGGGACGTAAGGTAAAGTATCTTTATTCCATCTGTTCCGTTCCTATTTATTTGTTGTCATACTAAAAAAGTCTTAATGTTAATTGTTGCAAATATTTTTAATTGTGATTGTAGAAGGGAAAAGATGGCGTCCAGCATAGATGTTGATTCATTTGATTATTTAAGATCGGAGCATAGTGAGGAGATGGAGGTGCTCGTTTCTATTTATGATGGAGATGAAAACTTTAAGCCGATTAATGGGAGTACCATTCAATATAAGGTATATTTTGTCGATAAGTTATAATTTATACTGTGGAAGTTGCCACATTGCTAACAAATTGCAACTTCCAAAGTCTGCAATCGCATCTGTTTCCTTTAATGCATAATAATGTTAACTTACATTTATAGATTGGAGAAAATGAAGAGCCGTTGTCTATTCTTGTTGAATTCAAGTGGACTGCGGAATACCCTGAAGCAATTCCGCACGTCAGTTTGGACAGCTTTTATAATCAGCACTTGTAAGAAATTCTTGAAAGCAAACTTCTTTTTGAATATTTTAATCTTAATTAATTTCGTTTATGGCCGTAATTACAGTCATGAATTTTCAATTCATAAAACGATAGGTCATTGGCCGCTAAACAGGAAGCTATAAAAGCTATTAATGAAGAAGCTTGGAAAAATGCCGGCGAACAGCAGATTTATACTTTAATTGAGTGGATGAAAGATAATATCTTGCAGTTAATTGGTCCTTATGTGTTCGACGATGTTTGCCGTATCGAAAACAGGGAGAATCAAAGCCCCGACAAGGAAGATGTAATTATGATGTTCATTTTATATAACTTTTGAAACAAATGATAGCTGTAATGTAACTCGATGTTTCAATTTGTGTATCTTTTGTTTTATCACAGAAGGATGAGGATGTGCCAAAGAAGGAATCCCGTAAGGAGCAACTGACTAAAGCCCAAAAACGGCGAGAATGGGACCGTGTGGACAAGGATGGCAACAAGCCTCGAGGTCATGACTGGGTCGATGTTGTTCGTCATTTATCTCAAACCGGGGGAAGTCAAAACGCTAGCTCCGTTACAAACGCCACTGATGTTACTAAGCCATCAACCTAAAGCTAATTACTCGTTGCGTTTTTATACAATATTTTTATATTTGTGAATTTCAGAGAGATTTAGTCGCCATCAGTTACAGTCTGATTGTGATGCATATCAAGTTCTCAATCATATTGTTAATTTATTATTTCTTTTATGCGTGTTTTCAGGTATTTCTATTTTTTGTCCGGTACGAAAATCGTTATAGAGTAGTGATTGTTTATACTGATTATATTGTGAGTGTACGTAATGATTGTAATGGTGCATAACTTCAAACTTTACTTACGTATTCTAGTTTAAAAATTCTTCTTTCAGATTTAACAAAGTTTCATATATTGAATCAAAATGTTTGTAAATTGTATGCATGTTCGTGTTTGGTGAGAAGAAAGTCGTGCGACAATAAAAGTTACATATTCTCCGCGTACAGGTTTGTTTTCCGTTAAAATTTTTACTGCCAGCATTTCTCCAACAGTATAGTAGAATTAAATTAGGAAATTAGTGTTTTACTCCTTCAGCTTTTTCGAATATACCTATTGAAGTAAATTCATACAAAAGCATAATAATGAGCATTAATTCTAACAAATATTATGTTAACCCGTTACATTGCAATACAGTCAGTTAGTCAGTTACATATAGTAAGAGCAGTTTCTTCAAAAAATCACGATCAGTCGCCTTCGTGTAGCCTTCAATTGTGGGCATATGCGTGTATATTTTATGGATAGGTCTTGCAATGAAATAGCAGCATGAATGAATACAGTAAAAGGCAAGGGGTTGACTGATGCAGTGTAGGTGACATAGGATAAAGGTAGTAATGTGATGTGATGCGAGTGAGTAGGAGTGAAAGAGAGATCTGGACAAAGATTTTTTCTCTGTTTCTGATCTTTCATTCCATAGAATGATCATTCTCCAGGGCAGACTAGCGAAGATGTAAAAAAGAATTCCATGCATAAAGGATGTAGTTTCACAAGACGTAGTGTCAGAGCAAGGATGAAAATATGGTAGCGATTCTCAGCCATAACAATGGTTACAGTGCAGTAGGAGCTGTACAATAATTGTAATTTAAAACCTCTGCCTTGATTCGAGCAAAGTAAGGTTGGTAGTTGGTTGCTCTGCAAGTGAATGAATTGTAAAGGAAGAAATACGGTAATTTGTAATTTTTTGTTGGTAGGTAAAAAATAGTATGCATCCTCGTTTTATTCTACAAGCGAGATGAGAAGCCCTATCTATTCCGGTCCGCTCTAGTGCAGTGCAGAGGAACAGCTAATCGTCATCATCATCATCATCAAACCTGTAGATCTCTTTCTCTCACCATTCTCTCATTCACATCTAGTTGTACAGACAGAGTAGAGACAGTACAGACTGCAATTGGAGAGAATTGACCGATATTTTATACTTATCTCTCTGTAGACTCATGTCAATTAAATTTTTTGTTTGACATTCGACTGATTAGAGTATATGTAGTTAACTGACATAGTTATTGCTAAAAAATTGGAAAACACTTTTTGCAATTTTATTTTTAAACTGAATCTCCTCGTTCATTCCCACATTTCAACAATATCTAATCTTGTGCAATTGCAATTGAGCTTGACTAGGTCATGCACAAATCAATCTCACCCCTATCCCTAGTGGCATATTGCTGAACGCTGAATGCCGACTGTTTGTATAATTAAAGGGAAGAGTTAACGCTGTGTAGATTTCCGTGCAATTTTTTGTTGCGACTGAAAAGTTCTGAGCGAGGTTATGGGGTCCAACAAAAGAGTTTCGTATTTTTACGATTGCGATGTAGGGAATTTTCACTATGGGATTTCCCATCCAATGAAGCCGCACAGATTAGCAGTGACACACAGTTTGGTTCTGAACTACGGGCTGGACAAGAAGATGGAAATTTATAGACCATATCGAGCAAGCGCCCATGACATGTGTCGATTTCATGCGGAAGAGTACATTGAATTCCTACAGAGGGTGACCCCTCAAAACATACAGGGATTCACAAAAAGCTTAAGTACATTCAATGTTGGAGAGGACTGGTTAGTTATTTTGTTTTTGGCTTTTACTGATTTTTAATGTTCGTGTTGGATTTCATGAGTAAGTCGTTTTGTTTTTTTGAATTTTTTAGCCCAGTGTTTGATGGACTTTTTGAGTTTTGCTCAATGTATACTGGAGCTTCGCTGGAAGGTGCTGTGAAGATAAACAATGAATGCTGTGACATCGCAGTTAATTGGTCTGGAGGTTTACACCACGCTAAGAAGACGGAGGCATCCGGATTCTGCTATGTGAATGATATTGTGATTGCGATACTGGAAATGCTAAAGTATGAAAGTTGATAATGACTTATGGTTGTAGTGAAGCGTTAGCAATGATTTAAATAAATTTTACGGAATTATTTTTGTTTGTTAGATATCACCCAAGGGTTCTGTACATTGACATCGATATACATCATGGAGATGGTGTACAGGAAGCCTTCTATCTTACAGACAGAGTGATGACAGTTTCATTCCACAAATATGGAAACTACTTTTTTCCTGGAACAGGTATGAATGAATGGTAAAGTAATTTATAAAATATTCTAACGGCGGAAGATTATTCGCCGTAGTTTCGCATAATGATTTTAACGGTTCTCATTTTACCGTGCGTGTAGGGGATATGTATGAAATAGGGGCAGAAAGCGGCCGATACTACTCACTGAATGTGCCCCTGAAGGAAGGCATAGATGATATGAGTTATGAACAAATCTTCAAGCCAGTTGTTCAGGTATGTTTACAAATAGATTTTAAATTTCGGAATAAAGAAAGATGTAAAATAAAACACTTGTTAATACGATAATTTTATTTGGTGTATAGAGTGTGATGGATTTCTATCAACCAACTGCAATTGTTCTCCAGTGTGGTGCCGATTCGCTTGCTAATGACAGGTTAGGATGTTTTAGCCTGAGTACTAAAGGACACGGGTATGTGTATCATCTAATTATGAAATTTAGTCATACAACGTTCAAATTAATGGGAGTTTTAAAACGTATACCTGATATTCATTGAAACTTCAGAGATTGTGTGAAATTCGTAAGGGAGTTGAATGTTCCTCTGCTTGTGCTTGGTGGAGGAGGCTATAAAGTTAGAAATGTTGCCAGGTGCTGGACCTACGAAACATCTTTATTAGTGGATGAGCCCATTAACAATGAGCTCCCTTACACTGGTACGCTCATTGCGTTGATAATATTATAATCTATCTTCATTTGAATTGCGTGAAGCTTTAAAATCGACTTTAATTCAATAATTTCCAGAATATTTTGAATACTTTGGACCGGATTTCACCCTTCATCCAGAACTGGTGACAAGGCAAGAAAACGCCAACACAAAACAGTACTTAGAGCTTATCGTCAAACACGTCTGTGACAATCTAAAGTTGCTGCAGCATGCACCAAGGTATTTTGATATGTAAAACTTACAATTATTAAAACAAACTAAAGATGGTTTGCACTAGAAAATTACATTACCTCTGTATTTGTATTTAGTGTCCAACTCCAGGAAAGACCTCCAGATGCTTTGTGTCTTGAAAATATCGAGGAAACCAATCCAGATGAACGCATGCATCAGTCAGAGGAAGATAAGCGGATCACACACTCCGGCGAGTTCTACGACGGCGAGAATGATAATGATAATGACATTGATATGAATGAGCCATAGACCAATGTTATCTGTGTTTCTCTTCTCGTTGCTCCTTGTCATTATGTAAATGTATCAACCACCAGCCGTCAACATAACAATTTGTCACGGAATGAACCATACTTCCAGAAACTATTTACGTGCGACAAAAAATTCTGTTATGAAATCAAATTATGGATAGAGTTTTATAAGAGGTGGAAAAGGAATGGAATAACTGGGTGCTAAATCAACTATGATACATGATAGATTTGTAGGTATTTAGTAAAAACATTAATAGTAGCTGGGACATGGCAAGTGAACAGTAGAGAGTGTCCCAATTTCGCTGTCAGGGTATAATGGAAACGTCCGTCTATCAAAATTACATGCAAAATATATGTATTACTTCTTCAAGTTTGCTAACAATATGCCAAATACGATTCTGACTGAAATGTTCATACCTATTAGAGACATGCAGTACTTGAACTCGGCTCTTCCATTGCTACAAAAATTGAATCATAGAAAGAGATATGAGCATTAGCTGTCGCAAATTAAGCAAACAGCTTTTGTTAAAAATGGGTTTGGAGTAATACGACTAGATCTAATTAATATTCCAACGTTTCAAAACAGACACTATCACTATCAGACTACACGTGAGTGAAGTTGGAGTGTGTATCAAACCAAAATGTCTTCTAAGTAAAAGCTAAACTGTGTTTAAAGAAAAAAAAGTTATCCAAATTGTAAGTAAAATCAACCATAGGTTAGAAATGTTTAATATTCTTTTTTTATATGTATTTACATTTTGTTATACATTTTTTGATCTCTTTGTGATACTGATTTTTTTAACGCTGATACAATATAAGTTTTAAACATTCGTAGAAGTAGCTCATGAATCTCGTTGTTATTCAGCTTATAAGAATGTTTTTGGGTACCATTTTTTAATGAAGGAATTGAAATTCTGTAGTTTTTTTTAGATTTCAAGCCCGGCTTCCGCCGTGTATTAACGTTTCTCATTTTTTCCATTTACAGAACTAAATATTAAATATGCTCCTCGAGCCTATATGATAAGTATATTGTACTGTTGGGATTATTGTTTGTGTGCTTCCGGTATTCACAGTCAGTGAATTAAATTCGTCTTGAATGGTAATGTTTACGTGAAAGATTATTTGTGTATATTGTTATACTATCAATTAACTACGTCATATTAATGTAATATTAATGATTAATACTCCTGATCTCACAGAATGACTGCGTTAATGAACCAAAAGAGAAATATTTCATTAAACATATTATTGAGGTATTTATATTCTTGTATCTAGCTTGTAAACTTTTGCTGGAGACATCTCACTACATGTACCAAATACAGAAACACTCTCGAGTGTAAGATTTCAAAAATACAATGCATTGAATAAATCTGAGTTATCCTGTTTTTCTGTGATATTAGCGACTTGTGTGCTTTTCCATTATTTGTCATCCTACATTAAATTTACAGTTTATTTATGATTTAACAATCAATGAAATGTGTATAAAGCAGCGAGCATCATTGTTGATCCCTTAGTGGGCTATGTTTTGAATCAAAACTTTCATACATTTGGCATGTCTACTGTGGCGTGCTGTATTAATTGTTGGGACATAAAATAGGGATCTCTCTGGTGTAGAAAAAACTTGGGAGTAGTTTTAACTTTCTTTTTCTACTAAAGAATTCCAGGGAGTGTATGAAATAATACAGTGAGATGAGAATTGAGTACCCTTTTATGAGAGTTTCTTTCTTGCGTAGGAGGAGAAGCTTGACCAGGTAGGGCTTTCTAACCAGCTGGACACAAAATGGTCCCCCTGGGATTTTTGTTTCAATTACAGCTATACATCTGCAATTCATCTAGTTTCTCAATATTGGATCCCAAAACCATTTGTGTAATTTAAATAAAGTATCCTGGCTCATTGGATGGTGGATCTGGGAAAAAATTACGCCCATCTTGAAAATTAAAGAATTGCTTTTAGCGTCTTGATAAACATAAAAGATCAATTCACTTCTCTTGATATTTCAAAATTCTTATTGACAAACATTTTATTGTATAAAAACACCATGCCAATCATAATTTTCATAAAATATATGCCTGAAATATAACTCGAACAATTTTAGACTAATGAAATAAAGCCTAATTGACAGTTGAACAGGGATTTTGTTTCAAGACTCTATGTAATTCCAAAATGTGAATTTCTGTGCAAAAATAGATAACGGGAGGATAGAACAGAGAAACAACTCTTAATAATAAAAGCTAACTGCATGCGAAAAACATTGAACATCTTGAAAACGAAATCCCCATAATCCAGGTGTCTTTTATACAATATCTCCCGTGATGACGATCAAGATAAGAAAACCACTACCAGTACCACATCTCTCCATTCCAAAAAAAACTCAAATGATCTTGAAGATTGCAACTAAGCAAATACAAATATTATACATTAGACCATTCCGCTCAATGAAACATCTATAAAGAGGCCTTCCTTTCACTTGAATTGTGTGGAGAAAGCAGAAAACCCACCATACATCCATACTTTCTCCTTCATGTCGCATTGTTACAATTTCTCTTCTATTTTCTCTCTCTCTCTGTTTCCCCCTCTCTTTCGAAACGTATATGAAGCAAGAGAGTGAAGGAGACACATAACAGATCGTTCTTGTACATTAATGTCCATGGCCACAAACAAGTATATACTATTAGTATGGAAACCTCCACGGGATTCCATCTATTATTATGCAGCAATGTACTTACAATCGCTTACTTCGTATATGCACCTCTTCCCGTTTAAAAGTTTCCCTTCAAATGATGTATAGGCTTAACAAGGCAAGTTGGACAAGTAAACGCAACAATATCACAACTTTTTTCTGGTCATTATTTCGGGTGGGTGTGAGTAAAGTGGAAAGACGTACTAGTGCATGCTTTCTCTTTTCTCCTTTTCCCATCCTCTCATTATACCTACTTCATTTCTCAGCAAAGGGATGCCACTGTGGCAGGTAGAGAGAGAAAGTATGAAATAAATGGTTGCAAAGAATTGGCTTGACTACTGGCAGCACTATCCCATGTAATGTTGTCTATTCAATGTGTTAGAAATGTATTTTGTATTATTTAGGTTTATGGAAGCAGGGAATATTATTTCTGTAGAGGAAATCAAAAGGAGAAAAATGTATGGCAAAAGGAGGAATGATATTATTATGTGCAATGCGTACAAAAAAGGGTATATTAGTGAGTTTGGATGTATGAAAGCGTATATGCGGAATAGGGGAATCGAGACAATGGATGGGTGAGCATGAGCTTCTTTCTCCCACACACACACGCAAACGGGGAAAAGGAGAGAGTGGAGAGGGAGAAGAGGAGAGAATATTATGTAGTTAGGAAGGAAAAGGATATGAAAATGAGCTGCTTTCTCCACACAGAGAAAATCAATAGCTGCATTTCATAGCGAGAGAAAGGGTATGCATGCGAGTTATATTGAATGAACTTGGTGAGATAGGGAAGCATATGACAGGTAAATTGTTTTGGGGATTTTGTGTAGGCTCTTTTTACACTTTTAAATTGCATTTAACTTTTTTCTAAGTAGTCAAAATGGCAGATAGTGAGTTTGAAGAGTTTCGGAAATATTTTGATCGCCTACCGCAGTATATTAAAGCTCCAGCGGATTGTTACACGTAAGTTGAAAAGTATATTTTTAAATGTCACTCTGTGGCCTTTTGCAATCTTAAATCTTGGAGTAATTGCTGAGGTAAATGGTTGAAATTGGAAGGCTGGTGAAAAGTGAAGATTTTGATAATGTTGGGGCTAAGATATTTTGAAGTGGTGTGTTGCTTTTTTGGTGCTTTAATGTTATTCTTTTTTAAATATCAGACTAGTTCATAGTATTGACTTGGAGGATGAGTCACCGAATGGAAACAGTGAGAAGAAGTCTGCTGTGACGACAACTGCTGGCCTTGTAGAACTAAAAGATGCGAATCAATCGTGCCAGCCTGGCATAAGGATTGATTCCGTGGAAGATGGGAATAATGGGACAGACGCTATACGAGAACCGTTTTCGGGGGACTTGCAGATGGCCCTTACAGAGCGAGATGAGAGGGACAGTCCGATTGTTAAGAGGAAACGGAGAAAATTACCAGAAATTCCAAAAACGCCTTCCAGAAGATGTATGTCAATTTAATTGTACAATGTTCTTCATGTGACATTGGCATGATCAGTGTTCTTGAATTATTAATTTATATCGTCTTAATTGTTTTTCTCCAGGGAAAGATGAAACTCGTCAGTTGTCCCTAGCACAGGAAATGTCAGAGGCTGAAAAACACAATTATACCAGTGGTATTAGTATGATGAATGGCAGCAATAGCAACGGTGGAAACTTCAACAAGCATCATCACAGTTACGTGCCTGTCTCATCGGAAGGCAATTGTAACTCGAATAGCTCCAGTCGACCCATCTTCATATTGAAATTTAACAATGGGATACCTATGGGTGGGTGGAACCTTTATATCTTTTGTTTGCATGATATGGAAGCTTACGTGGATTAGTAATGATTTCAAATAAAAATATTCTTTAGACGAAGAAAGTTCGCCAGACTCAGAAATGTATCCTAGTTTGGACTCGGGACATTCCACTATTCACTCAGACGATGGAAAGTCTTATTCTCCACTCATTCCCTCAATCAACGGTACGTCAAAGGCATTTGGAATGCCATTAACCATTCAACTAATTAATATTGAAAGCTGATGATTAAATAATCATGAATTACAGAATCGTACTCTCCTGGATCTCCTACCACATCAGGGGTACCATTCACACACTTGGACATTCTCGAAGCTACTCATAGAGGTTTACACAAGTTTATTCCAAGGCATCATGATGAAATTGAGGTGGAGATTGGTGATCCTATTTACATGCAAAAAGAGGCTGACGATTTGTGGTGTGAAGGTATGTGAGAGTTGGGAGCAGTGACTTGATTAATTTATCATTTAAAAATTTGAAGTTCTTGAAATCTCATTTTTATTGCTCGTTTCAGGTGTTAATTTGAGGACTGGCATGCAAGGAATCTTTCCATCAGCGTATGTGGTGGACGTGGACTACAATGACTTTGATCCGACAGTTAACAAAGTGAAGAAGGAGAGATACTTAATTAATTATATAGGCTCGATTGAAACGTTATACCACAAAGGAAACGAAGTTTTGTGCCAAGCTGTGAAGAAAATATCGAGTCATGAGGGATACGTGGCGACGCATACGCGACCATGCATTCTTGAAATATCGGACCAAGGAATACGCATGCTGGACAAAGGGAAATTAGCGGTATGAACACGAACAGATACGTAATGATATATGATTATAAAGTTGTTTCAGTTTACTTGATCAACTTACTTTATTGCAGGCAAATCACGTGCCATGTCATGATTACTTTTACGCGTTAAAAAACGTATCATTCTGTGGATTTCATCCGAATGATCACCGCTACTTTGGCTTCGTTACCAAACATCCTACACTGAATCGGTTTGCGTGTCATGTGTTCATGTCAGAGGATTCGGCTAGACCGGTCGCTGAAGCAGTGGGGTATGTAAATCAATCACTCAATCATTCAATAATTAAATTCATACTATGTCTGCTCAAGTTTAATGAACGATATCTTTTGTTTGCAGGCGAGCATTCCAACGTTTTTATCAAAAGTTTATTGAAACGGCTTATCCTATCGAAGACATTTACTTAGAATGAGTCATCGTAAAAAATGAAGTGCTATAATATTTAGAGTATGGGTTGAATAATAATTAGTTAAAAAATAAGTAAGAATACTGATAATGCTACTATTTATCAATCAGAAAAAGGCTTTAACAAGCTCTACTCAAACGAAATTCCTTTCACGATGGAACAAATAATTATGCAATATCAATCAAAAGAAAAAAAATTCTCAACGAAAATATCTATTTTTATTATTTGTCCCTACAAATTCATATTTATTTACTAACTGTTGAAATATTACTTTCAAAATGTTTTACAATTTGTTTCAACTACAATAGTAAGATTTGCAATGCGTTAACATGCTCATTTTATTGTGAGCCCAAAATTTACAATTATTTCTCAATCTTAACTCGTAACAAAAAAAAAGTATTCGTATCGTTGTTGGGTCAGTTGAATCTTAAAAATTTGGATCGGTTGATATGAACAAGACTTGATATTTAGGAGCAGGAGGATGAGTTAAGGCATAATTGATAATGTCTTGTATTTAAATAACTGCATATTATTACACTTAAGCAAATTGAAATATCAGCTAGATTACTATCAAAATTGATGCAGATCTTCTACTTTAGATAGGTATCTATATAGCCAAATCATCATATTATGTTACAAAATGTGTTATATATTTAAATGCATTCGTGTTTGCTGATATAAATACAGTAGTACGCATAGTTGGAAACGAGATAGATGTTGTGAAAGCTGGAAATGATGATGGGATGTAGAGGAATAAGTAGATGGTAGTACGCAAACACTGCTTCAGTGCAAAAACACAATCGAAATTAAATCTGCTCTAGCTTTTTATTGTTGGTTAGATGGTAAAAATAACTTTGTATTTTAGACTGCTGTAAATTAATGCTATCCACTAGACTAGGGCGAAACATGAGCAGCAGAATAGTGACTATTGGCTATAACAGCACAGCAAAGAGAGAAATAATATTTAGCAAACAAGTTTTTACAAACGAAATATTATGATTTTAATTTATTAAGACTGAACTGAAGGGCATTTATTGGATATTTCCGGAGTGTTTCTATACCTTCTACTTGTCTTGTCTTATCGTTATTGATTATTATTAGCAGTTACATATTCGCAAATTCTTCAAATAGCAAGGAATATGAAGCTTATATGGTCTCATGGCGTTACAGCAGTCGTCATCATTACCAACGCCAAAATGAGAAAAATCTTCCTTCAGAGAATTTCTTCCATTTCATGTTAATTGTTATTGCTAGTCTAATAAATTATGTATCATGCCAATAATGCACTACTCTCAAAAATCCTCATTCCGACGAGGCGCTCTCTTGCCTATACAATAGTGTATCTAACTTTAGCCCAAGTAACACAGTGTTTTGCATAATTATTGGTATGATTAATAGATGTATGTAAACTAGTAAGTTTTGTCAACATAATACCCATGAAACAGTTTTCAGACAAAAAGGGAAGAATGAATGTGCTTGATATATCAATGGACGCTACGGAAGGTCAAGCAATATTAAATAGGTATGTAGATTGTTGTCTTTATTCGTCGTGTACCTAGGTACCCGAATATTGATGCCTCACTACTTTTACATCTCTGCGTCTTAGCCTTACTCTTGCCATTGTCATTATGATATAACTCTCGGTCTAATAATTCCAATAGGCGTCTTTTTCATAGGCTGCTTTCTATTTCATTAACAAAACTACCAAAATTTTCTACCTGCCTGTGTACACAGCAGCGCTGAGTTAATTTGTTGAGTTATCTTCTCCTTTAAATAAACTACGATTTCAATCTTTTGTACTTTTGAAAAGTTTTATTTTATTGCTTGTTTAACATCAAGAAGAATAAAGTAAGGAGGCTGAAAATGTAACGATAGAAATGCAAACTCAGTTGAAGACGAGCTTCTGAAATGAATACATTCCATACGTAAAAATAATGACAATTAAGTACCAGTGCGATAGTAACATACAGAACATTTGACGAAGAGGTAGAGCCATTGATTAAAAATATGTATGAATCGTTATGGAACATGCTGTGTAGCTACAACTCTGCTATTATGCCAATGAATACTGAAAACAAACAATTATAAAATTGCACTTCTTGTTTCACACTAGATTAAATTCGTTGACCCGAATTTAAGTTTACAGAACAATTATCAATATTTAAGTATGCTGGACACATCAAGAAACTGTATGATTAGTTGATGAAGAGAAGGTGCCATTGTGTATTATAAATACTTAAAAATCAATAGTTGTATTTTGTTAGCAAACAATTTTTCGGCATCATTTAAAGTGTACTGTATAGATAATCAATAAATGCTTCCGCACCAATGTAAATAAATAGTTGAATTGTGAGTAAAACGAAATCAAGATATAGTTCTAAGGAAATAATAATTATCATGTCATACGAATAATAATATGAAATGTACTTTGAAAGTAAGATGACAAAAATGTTGACTTACGTTTTGTTTTGTAACAGTTACCATAAAAAGATGAATTAAAAAATGGTTGACAAATCTGGTAAAAATGTTGCGGTTTACTTTTACTTTTAAATTCATTATTACTTTTACTGGCCTAGCGTATTTTGATGGACATTTGCATTTTAATGCGATTTGCATGCAAACTTAATAATATTCTAGCTTAAAATGATTAGTAATCGGAATATGACGTGAGGTAAGAACCAAATCAAACTTTTAATTTTGAAAACGGAATTCAGAAATATGAATATTTTCAATTCATAGGAGCTTCACATTTTGCAAATTTAAAAGTTTCAAATTTTACAGGATAAATTCAGTGATTATGAACATTTCATTTAAATTTGAAAATGAAGACTATATTAATTGTTAATGATTATATATATATTGGCGTTATGACAGTTTCGGGCACTGGGCACTGGGTCCAATTCGGTATAAATAGCTCCAACTTTCTTCAGATCTGTATCATTTGAGGGTTGATTATTGCCTCATCAACTTCAAAACATTTCAAAGAATCGAAAAAGCTTCAAAATAGTTTGTCAATTTTTGAGCACTTGATTCTGGGAACCGACTTCTGAAGACTGCTCGCATAGCCCTCTGCATACCCAACTATTAAAATCTCTCCGGTTACATGATGGATTCGTCCTGTTTACCCAAACGGCTAAAACCTGAGGATGATAGCGGTAATGTCGGCAACGCGTTACAGACAGGGGGCGAAATGAAAAGTACTCGAGGCTTGGTAGACCTTCCGGAAGAGGTTTGTCTCTATTCATTGTTTAAAGATATTTTCCCTCTAAAACAATTTGGATGACATGAGAGTGACCTAATTTTGTCGGTTTTTCATTTTTATTCACTTCTAGATTCTGGAATCGATATTTTCATTTGTGACGGATGCTGAGGATCTGGAAAACGTAACCAATGCCTCTCCACAATTCAGTCGAATTCTTGGTCCTACAAAGCAAACCTGGCTCTTCAACAAGGTCTGTTTGAAAATCGGTGTATTTAATGCACAACAGTATTTCGTTTATAACTTGATTGCGTATGTGCCAGTTACTAAAAACAAAATTCTTTTTTTTCATTGACTTTTTTACAGGTTTTCCCTTTGATCTATCCAAACCTCGACAAAACTGCGATTCTCAACTGTCGTCATGTATGCAAGGAATGGAAAAAAGGTGTGGACAACTGTCTCCAAACTCAACCCTTAGTTCGAATCATGGAAGACTACAAGCAGTCAGAGTCAACCGAGGGAACAATTAGCAGCCCTACAGTGGTCCCTTATGCACCTCAGTTTCAGCAAAATCTTTGCAGAAAAAGGTTTATGAGCATTCGGTTTGACAACGCTGACACGATTGCCAGATTCATGGAGAGCGCCAGGGCAAATCCGGGAAATCCATTTGTTCTCCGTGCCATCAGTTTGAATGATGGGCCATACGGTGGGGAAGCCCAGAACTTGTATTGGGCAAATGTATTTTGTTTGCTGGAAACCTATGGACAGCACATTTGGCACCTCTACATCCACACCTGCTATGATAATGATCATCACCATGCCCGGTACTGTTACAAAATGCTCAATCGTTGTCTCACTAACTTGCCAAATTTGAGGACTATGGCAGTTCGTGGATTCACAAACCATTTCTATCATGGGGTCGACATGGATATCCCCGGAAGACCTTACAGCACGTCTCGATTAGCCAACTATGTGAAATCCAACCCACTTCCAAGTTTACCTTTCCTACAGGTACTGGAGATCGGCCTGCAGGACACAGCAGAGAATTACCTTGTGCACAATGAGCTGGTTAGGAAATACTCGAGTCACACCACATCTGTGATTACACCGTTAACTCTGTGGAAGCAACCGCGGGAATTCTTAGGCGAGTTAACACGGATGGAGATTTTTGTGGATAATACGGTCTACAGGTGGGCATTATTTTGTGACATTTTGTCTGCTCCAAATTTGGGAAGATTGTCACTAATCATTCATGAAAATGTCATTTTTGTGGAAATGTTGAGACCACTTCTTAAGTTTACGAGATTGCAGTATCTCAGTTGGAGATTCTTTCGAAGACTTGAAATCCCACTTGGAACTCTTAGACCAATTGAATCGCCATTGATCCTACCTCAGATCAAGACTCTGGAGGTCATGGACAACCCTTACGTTCCTTACAGTTTGATGGCACAGCATATGCCCAACCTTGAGTATATGTTGATCTGCTGTGAGGACGAAGATTGGTGGAAGCCCAGATCAAAACCTTATCTTACCTTAGAGGAGGACGATCAAAGTCACTACAGCTTCAAAAACTGGGCATTCTCACAGGCAATGCGAGGAGTCAACCTTTGGGAGCTGCTGGTCAATTTAAAGGAGATCACTTTGGGATGGATGGGCTCAGATCAGTTTACTCTCTACGAAATCGTCACAACCAAGACGTTCGCCAGAGAATCATACAGGAAAAACCGACACGAGGAGCTAGCTCTTGCAGACGGGATTGAATATTGAAGAAAAATGATGAAGATGTAGATAAACAGCAAACCTACGTATAAATTATTGTACGCATTTAAGAATGTTCGTATGTGCTTTACGAATAAATATTTGATTGTCATCATCCTCCATTTGATTTTGTTGAAAATTACTTTTAATCAAACTTGCATACATATCTCCCTGCACCATTGGTCATCAAAAAATGTTCTGTTGTTGGTGGCTTCCAAACAAGAAATCTGCTCCTTTGCATTTGTACACTTTCCTCCAATTTTCTTCTGCTTTTCTGTAAAGTTCTGGTACGTAGTAGGTATACCTCCATGAAAAAAAATCTGTCTAGGACTCATTCGATCGACTGCTACGCCTACGCCAATATCATTTGAAATTCTGTATCTCTACCTATTTACGGTTTTCATGAAAGCCCATCGCATCTCGTTGTTCGTAAAAGATAGAGAGCAAGCAAGCAAGGGAAGTGATTTACTATTAGAGACTCAAAAGTGAAAATGCTATTTGCTCAGCTTATTTATTTGCTTCCACATGCCGTACCAGCGAAAGGAAAACTTACCGATGATCATTCCCCTCTGAATCATTATTGTCGTTTCATTTCTATAATTTCTACAAATGAAAACTTTTGAGGAAGAAACTAAAACAAAAGATAAATATTGTGATAATTACATCACACGCGATATCTAATTAATTTACAATTACTCTCCTTTTTATATAGGTGTTTGGCCTACATCGCTAAATTAAATTTGATCTTCCATAATACCATCCAAATGTTCTCAAAACCAAAGAAAAACACAATAATTTTAAAAGCATTCGAGAGGAATCATTTATTGTGATTCTAACATCTAAAATTACATTGTACATCCCAAACGAGTCGGATGGTATCATTTTGCGTTAGGGTAGCTACAAAACTATAGTTTTTTGACATGGGGAGTGGGAAGAAGGGCATTCTTATTTTTCTTATTCCAGATGCTGTATCTTTCCACATTATTCCAGAGGAAATGGTATTTCCATGTATTGACATAAAGCAGAGAGTGGGCAAAGGAGCAGAAGGAAAGCGTGCATGAGAAAGAAATCGGCAAAAATGGTAATAGTCAGTCAGTATGTGCGCAACGAATTACGTCACCGTCACCCCGTCAGTTTCTACCCTTTCTACTAAACCGCTATTAAAACACTTTCATCTTTCTACTTCAATTATACTTACAGAAAACCAGGGCAAAATTTCGCCTTTCTTTACAAATTCAATGTAGAGGACATCCATGACTTGTCTATAGTCGTCCACATGTACATTTTTAAATCCATCTTTCCAGAACCAAAGAACGTTAAACGTAAAAATAAATTCCGTCTGCTTTGTCTATTCCTCCATTTGCAAAAATTCCAACTGTTCAATGGCCAAATAGAGTGTCACGGACGGTAATGCACAGGAAGGTTTTTGAGAGAGACATTTTAATTTGGTGGGACTGCGGACAAACAATGATCAAATAGAACAAAAAGGACCGTTATCGTTTTCATCATCATCATGATCATCACTGACTGGGTACTTTAATGCTTTGTGGTAGCATCACTTTTTATCCTGTATTTTTCCCCGTTTTTTTCTCAAAGAACGTATAATATTTGCTTTGAAAGTACCTGTGGATCTTTAGTGCTATCCACATTGACTAGAATCACGCACCACTTTCCCTTCCACCATGACAGCATTAACTACCATCCTTGCCTTTTTTGAAAGAAGATGAACCGTTTCCACTTGACTCTTATTGTCTGTTTCATAACCAGTTTGTTTCAAAGTGGTACAGGAGAAAAGAGTAATTTTTTTTTCAGTTCGTCCATCCTCGTAACAATCGCATTCAATTTCCTTAAAAGAAAAAAAGCACATAGGAAAGCTGTTGATTTTGAATGCAGGACATTAGAATGTTGGTTGAGAAGGAGAGGATAAAAATGGTATTTTAGCGCATCAATCTCAGTCTCTTGAGATGTACCTTTCTCCGCTTGCCAATGTAAATACATGAAAGTGTTGAGTGCATGCATGTACCTTTTAACGTGGAGGTTAAACCGAGAGAAAGATTTTCTTCTGTGTTTCTTCTTGGAAATCAGTAAAAGCGACGAGAATTTTATGCTGAGTGATTCAACAAAACGAGGAGAGAAAATATTCGATGGTTTCAATTAATGGGTTTTTCCATTGAGGCTGCTTGTTACCAAAAAATATTACTTTTGATACTACTTCACGCAAGTAGCAAGAAACACGTGGCCATGTTAATACAGAGGCTTCATGGTCATAAGAGATATCTGAATCCATTTTGTACACCTACGTACGTGTCTTCTTCCCAAAAAGAAACGAACAACTTTGGAGGTAGGTACCACAAGGGGCCATTTTAGCCTTCCTATTCCAAGGCCAGCAGACTCACAACTTGTGAAAGTCACACACGTAGGTAGAGTGGGAAAGAGGAGAAAATAGAAACAGGTTAATATATCAACAGCAACCACCTTTATGATTGTGTGCCACCGAAGCGAAAAAAGACGTTTCAAGTCAATGGCATCAATGGCGATGAGCACAAAGACTATCGTCGCTAGTCTGATTTTATGACTGAGCGTTACCAACAAAAAAATACACAGTTTATTTCATCATAAGAAATTCAATAGATAGATTTTTGAAATAATAGCAAATACAACTTTTTTTGTACAAATGTTCATATTGTTATATAATACCAAGATGTAATTTGCTGACTTGATCCAGTGATATCCGATCTTCAACTAGTTATGAAGAGGTTGACAAGAACTAAAAAATAATGAGGACGATACATTTACCGTTATTATTAGTATCGTCACGCCTACCTAGACCGGTGCGTGTTGTTTAAGCTAGTGACAATGGGCACGAAAAAGTCAGCTCATCACATCACAAGACAGAAAACAGATAGAAAAATAGCTATAAAAACTATACAGTCCGAGTCCAACTCAATCAAAGTCAAAAAGTTCCATAAAATACTTTTACGATCACTACTTATAATCGTATGATACGAAGTCTATCATTGTTACAGCGTTCTTCCTCGAGTTCCCTCTTCAATTCGCAGTACAATGTATTAACAAAGCTAATAATGTTTCTGGCTAGTAAAATTGCCAGAGATGGGTTCATGATTTTCCTCCAATTTAAATAATTGGCTTACATGACTCGTCTTTTTCTGCAGTAGTTAATCCCACCCTGCAAATTAAATCCTTTTCATTACAATAAATTTAAATACAAAGACATTTGAGAAAATCCCATTATGCCATCGAATGTAGGTATGTCTCGCCAACTTGGAATAAATATTCCAATGCCAAGTTAGACTCACATCTAGTCATTCAATTCCCTTAAGATATTATTGTTATCGAATTTTTTTCTGTAAATGAAAAACTTGGGCGAATTTTTTAGATGGGGATGAATGTGGAAATATTTGTATATGGGACTATTGGCAATTCTACCTTGAGATTGGTTTTCAGAACCCCGTCGTCACATAAACTTCCTGTTGGCAAACCTGACTGTTTCTACAAAAAGTAAAGTTATTATATAAGGTCAAATTATCTCATAATCAGAATCGTTTATTGCTTTTGCGAGTGTTTCGTCATTATGAGCCAGTTCATTTTTGTTTCTTCTTGTTAGTTCTACTCCCTCCCTCCACTACTATATTTATTTCAAGCCAAAAATACTAGTTGCTGGTGGGTGAAAGTTGGGGTGCGTAGCTACCACAATCCTATATTTCAATGCGGGGAGAGATACCGAGTGTGAAAAGTGAGAAAGGAAATGACCGAGTACTTTTTCATACAAAAACATGTTGCGCTGATGAGAACGATAACGATGCGATTGTGAGGCTTTGTTTCTCGTCGAGCAACTTTTTAATAGCTTGGGAAAAAGCTAGAACAAGAGCACAGTCTTTCTCAAGACATTGTCCGGTCTGGAGTGTGAGTGCGACAGATGCGAGAATAAGGAGAAAGTTTGGGGCAAACCAAACGTGTTTTTTTAAAGCTGAAGCAGCAGTGGAGGTGGTGGTTGTGATGTTAACTTTCTACTTTTTAGGTTGACTGGGGCACATTGAGAATACCGTGCTGAAAAATCTCGCGTCTGTTTCTCTTGCTCTACTATAAAAAATATATATAAATTCTAAATGAGGAGAAGCATCTTTGCTTCAAAATAGTTTGGTGAAGAAAGATGAGTGGATCTGGGAAAGGTCTAATTGGCCTCTGGCTCTACAGAATGGGGGACAGCACTGATTGGACGCTGAAAGAAGGAATTCCAGGGAAACCACGAGAGGTCAGTTTGAGAAACGTGGTTTTGGTTTGTAAGGAGTACCGTAAGGACTAACTTTTAATTATTATGTAATTGTGCATGAATCTGTAAGCAGGATATGAATACAGTAGCCCTACACAAAGAGTCCACACACAACTGCGTCGTCTTTTCCCTGAAAAACCAAGTCGGGGGTTTGGCGAGAGCGTTGAAGGTATTCCAAGATAAAGGGGTAAATGTAATTCACATTGAGTCGAGAAAGTCCAAACGACGCCCGTCTGAGTATGAAATCATGGTGGACGTTGACTGTGAGAATCAGTTGATGGATGAAATCATGGATACTCTATCAAAAGAGGTGGCAGCAATCAACCTTACTTCGTTTGAGGAAGGGCACAAGTTTCCAAGACAGTTGACCAGTCTCTCATCTATGAGCAGTTTCGGTAAGATCTTTAAAAATTTTGCTTTTATCCAGAAAAACATGTTCATGAAAGTGATAGCAATGTCTCATTTCACCCCAGACTTTGGGGATATGCCATGGTTTCCACGGAAAATCTCTGATCTTGATCATGGCCAACGAGTACTCATGTATGGATCTGATTTAGATGCTGATCATCCCGTGAGAAAAACTAAATTTTCTTTCAAATTGTTCCTTATTCCTCTTTTTGACATAATAATATGTATTAATACAATAATGCCTAACAATACTTTATGAATTGAATAGGGTTTTAAAGATCCCGTGTATAGAAAGCGCAGAAAGTATTTCTCTGATCTTGCCAATGCGTACAAGTAGTAAGTTCTTTTTACATTTTCAATGAATTTCCACTCTAACTCACGATATCACATACCATATTGATAATACTCAAAATCAAAATATATTATAGTGGCCAGCCAATACCGAGAGTTGAATACACCAGCGAAGAAATTAGAACTTGGTAAGATGAAAATTTATCCCAGATCACTGCTTCGTAAAGCGTATTTTTTTTTGCTTTTGCGAAAATATTTGTCTTGTGCTGTCTTGGGGCACATTGATACCACAACCCTTCATCTCCTGGGATTAGGGTGGAAATGCTTGATTTGCCAACTTTTCAACATTGGCGTTGCTAAATAAAAATTTGACTGGTTTAGCCTCTATTTATAATGTCATAGGGGTACAGTGTTCCGCGAGTTGCACAAGCTTTACCCTAAATATGCTTGCAAAGAATATTTGGAAAACTGGGGTCAACTGATGCAATTTTGTGGCTATCAAGAAGACAACATTCCACAGTTAGAAGACATAAACTCCTTTCTCAAACGTAAGCACTTCCAAATCCTTATAATTATAAGCAACTGACGAAAGTAAAGGTCCTTTCATCGTCTGTCCCACTCCTGACTGTGTTGGCAGGTAAGACTGGATTCCAACTGAGACCGGTGGCAGGTTACCTTTCTCCCAGAGACTTTCTTGCTGGCTTGGCATTTCGTGTTTTCCACTGTACTCAATACATCAGACACTCCTCGGATCCTTTCTACACACCAGAACCGTATGCACTAATCGATGAAATGCCACTTCATTTTCGAGTATTTAATCTTTGAGCTAATAGTAGTGGAAAGGTACATTTTCTAACTATTCTTGGTTGACAGGGATTGCTGTCATGAATTGCTGGGGCACATGCCACTCCTTGCCAACCCGACATTCGCTCAGTTTTCACAAGAGATAGGGCTCGCATCTCTGGGAGCCTCAGAGGAAGAAGTTTCCAAAATTGCAACGGTAATACAGTTTCAATTTACTTTTTAAGATTCTTGTGGAAAAGTGGCTATAATCCACTTGGAGTTCCACTTTAAATATAATCCTGCCTTTTCGAATATTTTCATGGTAATCAGTGCTACTTTTTCACCGTCGAGTTTGGACTCTGCAAGCAAGGGGATGAGCTCCGCGTTTATGGTGCTGGACTTCTCTCCTCTGTGGCAGAACTGAAACATGCACTTGAGGCAACTCACAAGATAAAGCCGTTTGACCCTGAAATCACAGCAAAAGAAGAATGCATCATAACATCCTATCAAAACGCATACTTCTTTACTGACTCGTTTGATGACGCAAAAGAGAAAATGAGGTGATTTAAGGGATTTTTTTTTGACATTTTGATGCATATCTGGATGAAAAGGTATTCTATCAATCAGCATACTATTTTGCAGGTCTTTCGCAGGGAAGATACAACGACCCTTTGGAGTTCGTTACAATCCATACACTCAGAGTGTGGAGATTCTAAGCAATGCACAAAAGATAGCGGCCCTTGTCTCCGAGCTGAGGGGTGACCTTTGCATTGTGCGGAATGCGTTGAAGAAAATCCACGAGCAAGATGAAACCGTTGATGTGGAGCGTATCGCTCATATGCTACAGGATGGAATGCAGATGGAAAGTACAGATAATGGAGATCCATTTGATGAGGTAGATGTAGTAGAAAACTAAGGGTTATAGAAACTAATTCATGGTTGGCACATTCAATTAAGAATTATAATGGTATTTAAAGTGATAGTGATAAATTTGCCCTGTATGATTATTTTAACATTCTAAATTCCAAATGTTTTTGATCATTTTCCTCAATAGCTTCTGAATGTAGCATTGCTTGAGATACTACTACAGATATAAACATTATTGCAAGAAATAACAATTTATTTGCATCCTGGCAAATGTATTGTAAGCAGAACTTTAAATAGACTAATGTAACGAATAATGACATTGAAGTCAAAAGTACCAAATAAAACGTTAATAGAATAGTCAATAGTTTTAGTGTGTTGTTTGCCGTTACGTACAAGTTATGATATGATGATATTGTAATGTATGCAGCAATGGCAACAACAAAAACCGGGAACAATTCTTGCGACCGACAGCGTCAATACAGGGACCAATACTCTAAATTGACCTGCACAGATTCCACACGCACATTCTCTTGTCGTGTGGATGATGTTCAGTGTGAGCTAACATATACGCCAAAAATTCGGACCAAATCAATTAACTTACACTAGATATGTTACCACTAATCACATATTAAATAGTTAATGTAGGAGTAGAGTAGAAACAACTATAACAATTATATAGGAAAGATCATGCTTGTACTACGTGTCTACATAACTGTTATGCTTGCAAGTTTAACCAGTAGTTGAAAAATAAATATGATGTGTTAATATCGCCACAAAAAATATCAAAAATACTGTTGATTAATATTAGCAAATACTCAGTCATTCTTGTTTTATTGCAATTATCAAAATGTTTTTTAGATTTTCGATTGTTTATACCGGGGGAAGTTTAATCAAGTTAAGAACACTTGTGGTTACCTTTACGTACAATGATAATGTAAAATGTTTGTTTATTATTATGAATTCCGCATTAGATTAAAATCTGATTAAAAAATATATGTTTCGTCAAATAGGATACATTGATCCAATTACCTGAAGAAAGAGGCGTTACATAATATAAAAAAGTTAGCACAATTTTAAAAATATATACTGGCCGAAACATAAAAAAATTATTCGAATAAACGGCGCAGTTGATCGATGGAGAGTCCTCCACCTCTAGTCCGTTTTGCGCTGTTGAGTAAGCCGTCTGCCAAGGATATTTTTTGCTCCTGTATGTCCATTATACGGGATTCAACAGTTTCTTTCGTAATATACCTGTACAGAGCAATATTCCAATTGTAATCTAAAGCCATAATTGCGTATTGTTGGATAATATGCTATTTTCTTAAGTAAATTCTGACAACTTACCTCTTAACAGAAACATCCTTCTTTTGACCAAAACGATGGACACGGTCTTGTGCTTGGAGTTCCATTTGAGGATTCCAATGGGGTTCAACAAAATAGACATGATTTCCCCCAGTCAAATTAAGCCCAACTCCTCCTGCCATAAGCGACAATAAGCAAACGTGATATCTCTCTGGATAAGTGTTGAACTTCTTCATATTATCTGATCGATCTTGCGGCTTTTCCTTTCCCGTGATGTAAACAGAGGAAATCCGCCTTCGTCGCAAGTGGTCGTGAATAATCTCGAGTGTGTATGTCCACGACGACACAATCACTACTTTGTCCATTGGTCGATCTTCAGCCTTGGCTTGAGCCCGTAGTGCCTCCAAATCTGCGAGAATCTGTCAGATAAAAACATAATGCATTTAGTAATTGACTGATGTCATAATACCCCAATGATAAAATGAGCTTGAAATGGGCTATACCACTAACCTGACTTATCTTCGATGACTCATAAAGTCGGTCAAACACTGGATTAAGTTTGCTAACCACATGTTCATCATTTAACTCATCAAATGACACATCCTCATCAACCTCCTCATCCTCCAACATGGTATGAATCAGGTGAGGAAGTACAGCGCATTGCCTTAGTCGAATAAGAAGAGCGAACAAATGAGAAAATCGGATGTCTTCTGGAACACCGTCTGCTCCTGGCCCTGATGGTTTCTTCTTGCGCCGCTCTGCTGTATAAGTCATCGCAGCGCCTTGGAGTTCGCGATCACGCTGCTCCTTGTCTTCCATGAACTGCTTGAACATATTTTTGCAAAACTGCATCAGGTAGTCATAAACTCTTCGCTCCGATTCATTGAGCTCAATTTCGACGACTTCCACTTTCTTTGGAGGTATTCTCTGGACGTTCCCACCCAATGCTTCAACTTCATTCTTCGTTCTGCGTAAGATTAGTGCTTTCCCCAAAGTATGGAGTCGCTGCTGAGCGTCGGTGGCTTTCTTTACTTGTTTCATTCCAATCCAGAAGTCCCATACTTTTGGATCATCGAAAGGAGTGAGCCTCAGAAACTTTACGACACTGTAGAAATCTTCTGGTCGGTTGTGGACAGGTGTTCCAGTCACAGCCCAGCGGTGTCTGGCTTTTAATTGACAGATGGATAATGCACTTGCTGTTTTCGGGTTCCTTATGTTGTGGGCCTCATCCAGCACTATTCTCCTCCAGTACAGGCGCTTTAGCGGGCTTCTGGTGTTCCTGGAGTCGGAACCATCTTTAGGAACTTCCGCGATTACAGTGTGATACGTTGTTAACACGATATCATACTGAGCAAGCTGAGCTGCTGATGTCGTCCTGTGGGGTCCATGGTAGAGATTTACCCGAAGGCCACGTCCTTTCGATTTGATTTCCTCTTCCCACTGAAGAATGCAGCCTACAGGACACACCACTAAAGTGGTCTTGGATGGGATGCAGCTACCAACTTCCTCTGTGTTTATCCAATTTTCGCTGTCTCCACCTTGCGAGGAATCAGCTTTGCTCTTCATTATTAGGGCAATAACCATAATGGTTTTTCCCAAACCTACACAAAATTAACAAAAAAAAAACATTAAATTTTACAAGCAGACGGTTTTAAATAATTATTTATTTACTAATTAAAGTGAAAATTACCCATTTCATCAGCCAGAATTCCACCACCAGGAAACTCTCTTTCTCTCCAACTGAGCCAGCGCAGTCCATATCGCTGATGGTCGAACAAATCGACCAATCCTTTTGGCAAAGATAATTCTGTATCTTCATCATCTGGCATTGGCATTTCTTCGATGGTTTTTGCCATTTTCGACACTGTCCGTTGGACGTCCCCATAAAACTCCTCTTGTTTGACATCCATCGGGTTGTATGAATAAGTCTTTTTCTCGATTGGTGGTGGCTCGTTCAAAAATATTGTTTTCTTGGGGGCGTCTTGTTTGGGAGCTTTGGAGCCCAAAGGAAGTTTCTTCATCTTGTCAGTCAACTGTGATACCTCGTCATCAGAGTCACCCAAAGTCACCAATTCAGCCGGCTGGCTGGCTGGCTTTGGAACACTGTGAAGAACTTGTATGTCTGAATCTCCATGACCAGAGTCTTTCAATCCGTCGTCATCGAAGGAAAAGTTGGCAGATAAGGAGTCAACCTCCTCTTCTTCAGAATAATAGTCCAGGCAGGCCGCACCAACTGTTTTTGAGGGATGCATCACTCCACCAGTAGGTTTCTTCTTGAAGGAGAACTGCTGCTGTCCTTTCAAGGTGATGTCGTTGAGACCAGCGACGAGCATGTTTTCCACATCTTCATCGGCAGCATGAGGGCTGTTCTTCTTCACCGGTTTCGAATCGGGTCTGGCGCAGTCCTTGTCTCTAACTGCCTTTGAGGAAGTAGGTTTCTGTGGGGATTCTTCTGGTGACTCGTCAAAGCCCATCAGAGTTGCATTGAAACGGGGAAAATTTCCAGGAATGGCAGTGATGTCCAAGCAGCGCTGCAATACAGCAAAGTAATTATGTTAAAATTCCTATAAAATATTAAAATTTGTTTTAAATTATCTCTAGAATGTGCGTATATTTTAATTTTCTACTTACAGGTTGCTTAAAACCTGATACGACAGGTGTAGACGTCACTTGCGCTTTATTAACATTTTTTGGATAAGGCATTTTATTACTTGGGCCATCCTTCTCTCCTGATGACGGTGGACTTGATTCTTCAATATCATCTGGAGAAATTTCGGCAGTGGTGTCACCTGACTTGTCACCGTTCAAATGAATAGCCTCATCGATGAGATCCGCATCATCTCCGCCAGACTTTGCATCAGTTCCTCCAGAATTTGCATCAGCTTTTCCAGATTTTCGATCAGCTCCTTCAGATTTTCGATCAGTTCCTCCAGATTTTCGATCAGCTCCTCCAGATTTTCGATCAGCTCCTCCAGATTTTCGATCAGCTCCTCCAGATTTTACATCAGCTGAAGAAGCTTTCCTATCAACTGAACGAGACCCACCTTTGCTATTGTTACTGCCTTCCTGTCCACTTCCAGGCTCATTGTTAGCATCCTCCTCAAAGCTATCCCCAACCACCTCAGTTTCAGTTTCCTCGCCTTGCTCCTGTTCCTCCTCCTCAGACGTGCACCCCACAATTTCGCGATCAGAATCATCCGTATCATCAGTGATTACACGTCTATTTACGACCTTCTTTTTGACTACCCCCGGCACCCATCCTTCATCGGAAGAGTCCGAATCACTGTCAGTCCAAACACAGCCACTCATACTGTCACAGTCAGCTTCCTAAATAACCTCAAATTAAACAAAATCCCAATCAAACATTAAAATTGACAACCCCAACAACATTCAACATGACTTCCACAATCTCAACCAGCATCACTGATGACTTACCTTAGAACTCAGCTGTCACATGCACTTCACTCAATTTTTTATCTTCAATTTTTTTCACTGTTAAAGCTGAATTTAAAATCTGAACGAGATCAGTCACACTGCCTCTAAAAAAGTTAATTTTAACTATAATAACTACTTACTCCGCTAACGTCAAATTTTTGTGCACTATATACACAAGCGTCAAACAAAATCTGACTAACGGACAAACCCCAGGCAAGACAACAACAGCCAAGCAGCAGGACCAGAAGTGGAATGAATGAAAAAAGGGAACGCTGCTGCAAGCAGACAAAGCAAAACGAGATCAGACTCGGCTAAAAACACATTCTTTGCACAGCTCTCACTCAACTGCACTTGACAGAAAAACAACAGACAAAAGAGGAACAAAACGACAATGAACTGTTGGTTTGCCGCGTCCAAATTTCCTTTGCATACTCAATGTTCTTTTCGTACCCTCCACTATGAATGCATGCTGATTTTGATGCAATTATGCAAAGAAGTATGAGCCCAGCCGAACAAAGAGACAACGATGAAGCATCAAATGACATCAATTCCAGATTACATGACAATCGAATAAGGTCCATATTTTTCTTAAAGAAATGGATCACCATCAGATTTTAATATTTCATGAGTGGAATACAGAATCATAAGGTTGTGACATACAGATTCTACATGAATGATGAATAAGAGTAACAAAGGAGGAAGATACAAATACAAATGTTTAGGAGTAAGAATATATAAGATGATAGCACAAAATCTAGAAAAAAGAAATTGGTTGTAGTTTTTTTCTTCACTAAAATTCATCTGCTTCCTTTCGAAGTGGCTTGCTAGAAGAAGAAGTTACTGCTCCTGGAAAAACTCCTTGCTTTGTTCAACACTCGGCTTGATGGTCTTTTGACCTGGCTTCCAACCGGCGGGACAAACTGTGAGACAAAGTAAATAGGACAATGATTTCAGATATCATTTGTATGTTGAGTTGGGAATGGTTATAGTTGCTCGTTTAGAAGCTATTTTTAGATCAACACATACCTTCACCATATTTGTCAGTAAATTGGAATGCCTGCACCAAACGCAAAGTTTCATCGACAGAACGACCGACTGGTAAGTCGTTGATGGTAATCTGGCGGAGATTTTGCTTGTTATCGATGATGAACAGTCCACGGTAAGCGATGCCAGAGTCATCCTGCAAAGGAAAGATGATGAATTTTACAATAGACCACCACCAAGAGTACACATTCACAATAGAAATTATTCCTTAAGTTATAGTAATTTATGCAAATAAATACCTTGTAGACTCCATATGCCTTAGCGATATCACCAGTCTTGTCCGCCAACAATGGAATGTCCATTTTACCTAGACCTCCTTGCTTGCGTGGTGTGTTAACCCTGAAAGTATTTATAAATAATTAAATTCTACGTTTTGTAAAATCCACAAGTTTGACCTGAATTTGGATGTTAGAAATTGTTAAATGCTAGCTGCTGAAACAAGCCAGGTTTACTTACCACGCCAAATGAGAAAAGTGAGAGTCCGTTGAAGCAGCAACGATTTCGCAGTCGATCTTCCTAAATTCATCAGCACGGTCCGAGAATGCAATGATTTCCGTAGGACAAACAAAAGTGCTGCATACAAACAATATAAAAATCCAACGATTAGCATTCACGTACAATGGAACTATAAATAGCCTTTTGAAAATGACAATGAGATTACTTACAAGTCCAATGGATAGAAGAAGAACACCAGGTACTTGCCCTTGTAATCATCTAAGCTTATTTCCTTGAACTGACCATCCACCACAGCAGTTCCACTGAAGCGTGGAGCTGGCTTTTGGATCTTCAATTCTCCCAGAGACATTTTGCGAATCAAATTAATTGGCTGTTGGAAAACAAATGAGAAAACAATTATTAATTGTGATAAGGACCAATATGAGGATACTTTTCAATCTGGTTAATTTTCTAATCTCTACGTTCTAGCTACACTGGACTAAAAAATAAAAACATATACTACCACGCAGTTACTAAAACAACTTTCAGAAACTGTAACATCTAACCTGTCGTCATATCATAATCATATTTGCACCTCAGCCGCCTGTGATTTTAGCTATACAAAGTCAGTGTTTTTATTTCCGCACAAGTCTTTTTTCAAAGACTGGAGCAGTTAGCTGCCTACATAAACAATCAATGACAATCACTATGAAGATGGTCTAACAGTCACTAAAAGTAATGCAACAATATCAAAGATCGTTATGTCAAATTAACAAGAGAAATAGTCCCACGTTTATCTGCTTCTGCAGGTGCCGCAATGGCGTCGTTGTATTGAAAAAAACTTGATCCAAAATCAGTAGTATTGCTCTTCGTCAAAATGCTACCGTTAGAATCTAGAAATGTCGTTAGTTGGCCTGTAGACTGTCCAGCGTCCACGCCAACTTTTTTGTTGCCTAGAGGAATAGGAAGCCAGCCCTTTTTTTGACTACCACCACCACCGCTATCAGATGTCACGAAAGTTTTAGGAGGCTCACTAGGATTATCTTTCTTTTTTGCAATGATGCTACCCATGAATGAGGTGAAGTATCAAGAACCCACCAACACATTAAATGAATTAAATTCAAAATGCTAAAAATCGCACATTATTTGTCAACGAATAATTCTAAAAAATGAGGTAGTTTGTATTTTTGTAATTTCGTTAAATAGCGAATCCTACTCCTTTCTCCAAAGCCCTTCACACGCAGTTGCCATGAAAGCCAATGAAAAGGAAATGAGCCTTCATTACATTACGTGCCGCTATCCATCATTTTCCGAGAAACGACAATTTTGTGACTTTCATTTTGTATCCTTTTCATACCAACATTCTAAAACAACTCGAAAATTCCATCGGGACCATTATCAATTAAGTCGAGTTATTCCCCAAGCACAGCAATCTATTCTTTTAAAGCTATATTATTACATAAAAAGGAATCCCTCCAATGCATAATAAATCGAGCCCCGATTCCGAACAACGCTGTCATTTAAATTATAGAGAAGGAAATCGAAACGACGAGCACGACCGTCACGGGTAGAAGAGAATCAAAACATCGTGTAAACCTCCATCAAACATGACTGCGACGGGGCTCACTCTACCCACTCATGAATTTTTAATTTTGAATGAAACTAAAGCTCATATGAAAACATTGTACTACGAGCCCTCACTCCTCACGTAGGTACTAATATTTTATGTATTGAATAATACCTCATTCTCATAGCGAAGCGTAAGTCGGTAAGTCTATGATGACAGATATATTTCATGCCTTTCCCCCTTCCTGTGATGATATGATTGCTTATTTACCAAAATAAAGTTTGATTGTGATTCACATTTGTGATTCATTCTTACATTTCTTAATTTGTGGAGTACAACCGTTAGAATATTTTAATTAATGCATGAGGATTAGCTTACTTGCGTCGTCGACAAACTAATGAAAAATTCAGAACTTATTTGTTTTTTCCAAATACAAGAAATCTCTCGCCATTACAATTTTTATTCCCAGGACATTACATATTATTACGTTCATAAAATATGCCAGAAATTGGAGCAATGTTTAGCATTAACTTTGCATATTCTTGAAAAAATTCCAGTTAATTGGCGGTTGCTCTCTCATAGGTATTTTGAAGCTGGAATTTCGTTTCGCGTGTTATCAATATAATGACTAAATGACAACACAAATCCATTTTAATAGCTACTGTGAAAAATGCAGGGTGTCCCATTATTTTAATAGCGTGAATATGTGTAAGATAGTTAAAGCTCACTACGACTATAGCACATTACTATTTATAAATGCAAGACCATGAGCAATTCTGACTACTGTTATTGTTCATGTTACATGTTAACATACCTTACTACTTAAAAATGACAAGCACCGTCATCACATTCTCAACCGTCAAACTTCTAGTCAACGACAGAATGGTAGGATGGATAGTAAAAACGATGTTGATGTTACACTCTCACAACCACATCATATTTTTTGCTTGACATCAGAGTGCCCACGTCCACTCCACAATGAGTTCACATGTCATACTTTCCTCATGGATACATAGTCATTTTATAATAAAAGCAGCTCTCATAACATACTGCTTGAATCTGCATGCAAGGTCAAACCGTTTGCTTGGGATAATTCCAATTTATACAAAGCCAATTTCACAGATAATATGTAAATATTCTTGCTTGATATGATACTTTCGTTACGACTGACGTTATGTGAAACTTCCAAAAAATTTGAAGGGTAATGCTTTAACGCTGGAGAAGAGCAGTAGTAGTTCCTACTTGTCTTGTTAGCTTTTCAAGACTAAACCTAAGTTTGTTAAAAATCAGGAATGACAGTAACTACTTCATAAAGACTAAGGTTATGCAAAATGATTTTTTCATTGTCATCGTTGATGTCACTCAATTTTCATGGAGTTCACAAAATATGACAGAGTAGTACATTAATTAAGGAATTGTGTATGAATTGCCCTGGTAATTAAAATCGCCAAATCGATGACCAACGCGAAACCTGACTAACGTCATAAAATACATCATAAACCTCTATATATCATGTTCGACTGTTCAATGAAAAGAAATTGTTCATAATATTTTCCTTCTAATAAAAACCCAGCATATCTAGATCGTACACTGCACGGCTTTCTGTTCTGTTATTGATCCTACTCTACAGTGTACTCAGCCGGTCATCATATCAGCTATTGATTTAACACAATCTAATTAGTGTAAAAAATATTTAATGTTTAATTTAAGCTGTAAGCATTTAGATTATGCATATACGTATTTTCAACCCAATTATAAATCAGATAAGAAACCTATTAATGGGCTAGAGACATGTCTGTGTAGACTAGACTAGGAACGCGACTTGAGTTAATCAAACACAGATTTAATGACTACCGACAACGACACATGCACACAAAGAGAAAAGTTAACGCCTGCACATGCAAACAATGATGTTGACTTAGTTGAAACGCTTACCCCGTTATTGCAAGCAGCAAATAGATTCGTTGATGCCCGAAACCCCAAGCGACCGACTTGTCCAAGCATAATTTACTTTCAATTCTTAGACTTGTCAGCGATAGTCAACTAAATGCGAATTGACACAAAATGTCAATCAAAATCAAGTCACAAGTGAGCAACTTGAAAACTAGAATCAATACAAATGATAATGATAAAACATTTAAATCAACAATCACAATCAGTTCATTCGTACACAATGATAAATGCGACAAAGCGGCATAATCACAATCTGAACTCAGTCACCTACACCTCTCAAGAACACGTGTGCGCAGTCTAGTTCAACAGACAAGGAAATTGGAGATTGCGTCGTGTCACATAAAACACACAGACCGGCATTACCACTCACTAGCACCTACTACTACAACAGAGCCATCAGCCTCCGCCGTCTCACATTTGTCTACAGAAATGATGCAATACTTTTTAACCTTATCTGACGATCCGTAGATCACCTAGTCACCTCATCTATGTCATCGTCACATGTAATAAATGGATAAAATATTCATGTACGATTATATTTAATCTTCATCGATCTACTAATTCTTACATTGACAGACAGGCGGCAACAGAAACAGCTATTAAACAAGCTATTAAACAAGCAATTAAACTAAAGCTCCCCGACATTAAAGCTAAACTGTTGCAGATAGCAAAGCATATTTTACTTTTAAATCTTGCTTTTACATGGAATTTGGATTAAAAGCATTTCCAATAGTGATTGGATGACTACGCCTCCCTAAATGACATGATTTTGTACAGATATAATAAAAAATATGACAAATGTGTAAAAAGAATGCATAATGTACATATGGATATGGCATAGTATTTCAACATCACAATCCATTAGCAATTACGAATCTTGTCATATGCATCACGTGTCATGTCATGTCAAAATCTATCACATCACATGCTTCCTTTTAACCAACGCCATCTAAAGTTGAAAGTGCAATTCACTAATTTACGTTAGTTACCGTTAGACTAAATACACTTTTTCAAACAAAATTAATGATGAAGGAGTTGGAGTTACAATCATTTTTTAAAAACCCTTTTTAATACTTACTTTCCTCTTCTGATAAACCTGTTTATGCTTATGTTACAGACAATACTAATTAGCTTGTTTAACAGATTAAGGGAATTGTACTGTCAACTGTCATTCGGTTCCGTAAAACATAAATTTAAATTCAAACACTACTGATCAAGCCAATAATAATTATCAGTTTAACTCTAATCATTAAAACAACATCTACGACTGACACCTGCTGACCTGCTCCAACCTCCACATGCTAATATACCAACCTTTCTACTGACAATACAACAACACTCTTAATTGTCCTCATTAGCATACATTCAGAATCATCCAAAATGACATGTCTACCTTAATAAATGCATTTTAACCTATTCAAATAATAAAAATCTCCAAGAAGCACAAAAAATGACAACTTACCGGTCCAACCAAACAGGTTATAAAACTTCACACGAGGAAAATCTCCCTTTGTAATTACAAGTAGCACTCAATAAATCGCCTCCACACGTTGTTACAATCTCGCTGTAAGTCAGTTAATATTTAATGAAGTTGTTGAATTATGAATTTATGAATGTTCCAAGCATTAACAAAAACTACACCGACAGAAGAACAACTAAAAAAGATGTCTTTTTCGCTTTTATGACGGTCCTGGCCTGCCTGTACCGAACAAAAGCTGCGAGTGCACTGGTGAGTTAGCGAAAAACATGGAGAAATCCTCCTTCTCTCGTTCTACACTTCCAGCGAATACACGAATACACGTACATGCCTTGTTACCTAATACACAGAGTAGACACGCTACCGCAGCACATTTCTCACACAAACCTCACCTCTCTCTCTCCTCGTCTCCTTCTCTTTCAAGCTATCTCACCAGCACACAGTCATCCATCCAACCAACCTAACCAAATTTGCGAGGATGAAAAGAGCAAAGAGCAATGCGAAATGCCACAGCAAAAAAAATAGAGGAAGGCGGAAAGAGATGTATACCTACCTTTACTACAGTACAGTCCTTACAGTTGTTGGTTACGTAACGCAGTATCTAGAGCAGTATGACGTGCTAGAAGCCACTTTTTTCTTTGTTCTAGGCTTTTCCTAGCTGTTTCACTATGTCCATGTAGATTAGGGATGATGATGATAGAAAAGTGATGCTGTTCGACTGGAAATCAGGGATGTTTTATGATGATGAAATGAAATAGCGTGGCTTGGCGTGCAATAAAGAGAGATTAGAAGTGAGACTAGTTAGTAGCGAGCTGCTAGAGAAATGTTGAAAAGAGTAAAGTTAGGTGCACGCAACGACCACATGAGCAGTAATTACTTGAGTAGATTACTCGCTTTTCTCTCAACCCTTTCCTCTCTTTGCGTATCCTTTGTTGTAGAGAGCAAAGCAGAGAGAGTCATCAACTTCGTATATTCGTATCAATGTCATAGCGAAGCCGTCGAACAATCGGAGTCGGATAGAGATGAGGAACTACATGAAATAAAACATGAAGCCAGCGTCTCTCGCTCTCATCAACATGCAATTCGGCATTCAGGATATGATCTTATCAAAAAAATGATGTTCATGAAAAGTAACTGCTGCTACGCATGATAATGATGAGACATAACTTTTTAATGGAATATTAGGAACATAGGAAATGCATTCGATCTATAACTGGAGTAGATCAATCAATATCAATATTTAGTTCAAATTCCAAAGTTTATTGGCTGCATTACCATTACCTATAGTGATGATGAGTATGAGCTTTGAGCTTCAAATATGCATAATGTAGGCGGTACACTTGTATTGACGTAATTGAGTCATTATTATTTTAATTCTGTATTGTGACTGAACTATTGAGTGTCGTAAACGTTTTCGAACTTTACATTACTACGTTGCATGCGTACTGATGTGTTGAAAAGCATATGAACATTCGAAACATTCGTTAAACACCAAAGTCTATTTGTACTAATTTTCAGTTGTGATTAGTATAATGAATTTTTAGGAAATGGAAAGATAATGTACATGCAAAAGTTATGTAAATTTTGGTAAGACAATTTTGAATTTTGGGAATGTATAAAATTCCTCACAACCAGATATACATACACCTGCGATCGGATGACTTGGTTTTTACCATCTTGGGCCCTTTAATGCATCAATAGACGTTAAATTGTTATGCTGCACACCACACATTATCATAATTATCCAATCGAATCATCATCACACCACTTTCGAATCTCATTGAAGTTTTTTAGCTATTGAATGCAACCTTTCAAGTACATACCTGACCCACCACCTCGTCACCATCACTTTCTCCATCCCCAGAAGTGCCAGAAAACGTAGCCAAGTACTTCATGTAGTCCACCGCCGCTGCTGCCGGTTTCGACTTTCGCTTCTTCCTAGATCCAGGGGTTGAGGGGACCACCCGTGGCGCTGCGTAAGGAAGACACTCGTCACCAGACATTTTAAAAAAATTACAGCACTTCAGCACACTATCCAATCTACTGGAAACTGGCACTATGATAAACAGTATAAAAGTTTGCGCCTCTCTCCTCTCACTCTAAAACGAGATTGTACAGTCAGTGTATACAGTACAGTGTACAGTACAGTACAGTACACCAACATCAGTCATCCATCGCATCGCATCGTCACTTTTTTATCCACCTTACCTCCCCTCCCCTCTGCCTATCTCGCGATCGTATCCCGTGCATGTAAAAGAGTATCCCCGTACTGACCTGCCACCCTGCGAAACTGACCTGAGATACCGGCGTGTAGCAGACCGCATGTCTCACAACCCACTTGCGTCGTGATAGATAGTACATCGTCGTGGTAGAGAGAATTGCCGTTTTCCATCGTCACCCATCCCCTCAATTTTCGTCGGTTGCATGAAACAACTACGTTGCATCGTGTGTCTTCTTCTATCTCTCGTTTTCGTCTCGATGTCATAAATCCAAAGAACTTGTGTTTTTGCGAATCTGAATCTGAATCTGAAGGCGAAGAGGCAGAGTGGCATTTTGCAAATTGGTTTTACTGGTATGTAGCAGTTACTCATTTTATTGATTGCATTTTCGTGATTTTAATTGTGGCTTAATTTACGATTCAGTTGCAATTAGCTAATTTATTTTATGTTTAGTTTATTTACATATTTCTGAAGTAGCAGGGTGAAGTGGTGTGGCGCTGTTCATGAAGACTTGAGGATCTTGTAATAATCTTGTAAGTTTATCATTCACCTCCAAAAATTACAAATTTTGTATCAAAGTGGGTTGGTTTCGAGTCCGTAATTTTAATTGTGATTGTCAACTTTTTTTCGATTTAGTAATCAAAGTCCGAACCTAACCATGTCTGCTCCACAAAGCCCCACACCGAGTCCTAGCCCAAATCCGACAATAACCCCAACTCATAGCTCCAATCCAACAATGACGCCAAGCCAGAGCTCGAATACAGCAATACCGCCGAATCACAGCCCGAATACAACAATTCCCATTCCACAACGCCCTACACCAGGTCCTCCTCAGAGCCCAGTATTTTTTGTACCCCAAGGTCCGACACCAGGCCTACCTCAGAGTCCCATATTTTTTGTACCCCAAGGTACTACACCAGGTCCTCCTCCGAGTCCAATATTTTTTGTACCACATGGTTCTACATCAAGCCGTAACCCAAATCCAACAATGATGCCAAGCCAGAGCTCAAATACATCAATCACGCCAAGTCAGAACCTGAATATAGCGATAACGCCTGGTCACAGCCCGAATACAACAACACCGCCTAGTCACAGCCCGAATACAACAATAACGCCAGGTCACAGCCCGAATACAGCAATAACGCCAAGTCACAGCCCGAATACAACAATTCCCATTCCACAGAGCCCTACACCAGGTCCTCCCCAGAGCCCAGTATTTTTTGTACCCCAAGGTCCTTCTCAAAGTCCAGCATTTTTTGGACCTCAGGGTCCTACACCAGGTCCTCCTCAGAGTCCAATATTTTGTGGACCTCAAAGTCCTTCTCAGAGGCCAGTATTTTTTGTACCACAAGGTGCTACACCATGTCCTCCTCAGAGGCCTGTATTTTTTGTACCACAAGGTCCTTCTCATATGCCAGTAATTTTTGCACCACATGGTCATACACCGGGTCCTCCTCAGGGTCCAGTATTTTTTGTACCACGTGGTCCTACAACAAGTCGCAGCCGAAATACAACAATAACGCCAAGTCAGAGCCCGAATACAGCCATAACGCCAAGTCTGAACCCGAATACAACAATAACGCATAGTCAGAGCCCGAATACAGCAATAACGCCAAGTCAGAGCCCGAATACAACAATAACGCCGAGTCACAGCCCGAATACAACAATAACGCCGAGTCACAGCCCGAATACAACAATAACGCCGAGTCCCAGCCCGAATACAACAATTCCCATTCCACAAAGCCCTCCACCAGGTCCTTCTCAGAGTCCAGTATTTTTTGAACCCCAAGGTCCTCTACCACCACCACCTTCTCAGAATCCAGTATTTTTTGTACCACAAAGTGCTTCTCAGAGGCCAGTATTTTTTGTACCACATGGTCGTACACCAGGTCCTCCTCAGAATCCAATATTTTTTGCACCAGGTCCTACACCAGGTCCTCCTCAGAATCCAATATTTTTTGCACCAGGTCCTCCTCAGAATCCAGTATTTTTTGCACCAGGTCCTCCTCAGACTCCAGTATGTTTTGCTCCACAAAGTTATACACAAGATCCTTCTCAGAGGCGAGTATATTTTGTGCCACAAGGGCCTACACAAGGTCCTTCTCAGAGCCCAGTATTTTTTGTGCCACAAGGTCGTATACGACGTCCTCCTCGGAGTCCAGATTTTTGTGGACCACAAAGTCAAACACCAGGCGAAAGCCCGAATCCAGAGTTAATTCCTCAAAGTCCGACGCCAGGCGAAAGCCCGAATCCACAGTTAGTTCCTCCAAGTCCAACGCAAAGTCAGAGTCCGGATCCAGCAATTTTTCTTCCCAGAAATCTAACGCCAGTCATTCCTCCGCCTCCCATTCTACCTCCACCTCCCCCTCCACTTCGTCCCACACGCAGAAATGATTTTGGGATTATGGACATGATTAAACATATTCGTCCAGGGTCAAAGTCCATTCCAATGCTGCTGAGTGGACAGGATTTCGTTTGGCAAATGTATAACGAGCTCATACGTAGATCCAGAATTCCCAATAATATGAGACCATCGTCCTCACGCCGAGATGCTTCCATGGCACAAAGGACTTGGATTGACTCAAAGATCGGGACGGATCAGAAGACTTCGGACGAACAAAGGACTTGGGAGGAACAAAGGGCTTGGGCTGAACAAAAGGCTTGGGCTAAGCAAAGGGCTTTGGAGGAACTGAATGCTTGGGAGGAACGAAAGGCTTGGGCTGAACAAAAGGCTTGGCAGGAACAAAAGGCTTTGGCTGAACAAATGGCTCGGGCTGAACAAATGGCTCGGGCTGAACAAAGGACTTGGGGTAAACGAAAGACTAGGGCTGGACTACATGCTCGAGAGAGACAAAAGGCTTGGGCTGAGAAAAAAACCGGGGAGACACATAAGGTTAGAGCAGAACGAAAGACTTCGACGGAGCAGCAACCGTCTGAAGAAGAACCGACAGAATGTATGAAAGTCAAACAAGAAATGCTGCAAAAATTCCAACAGATTTCACAAGAGTTAGAAGATGAGAAGCTGCAAACTCAGAATGGGACAGGCTCGAAAGATACCGCTCAGTCAACAAAGGCTAAGGTAAGTTATCTTTTTTAGTGTCACTAAATAATTGTCCAGTCATGATATGCTAGTTTTTGACACCTAATTCATTTTGTTTGGTGTTGCCTCAGCAGGAAAACCCCAAGGCAAGTGGACCAGGTGGAGACTCAGAAGACCCGAATGAAGAGAATGAAAATGATACGGGTCCGAATGAATGTGATCAACCTTAGAGGAGCAGTAGTCTAGTTGCAGTTTAATAGAGCAACTTCATCTAACAATATCTTTCTATCAGATATTGTTACTTTATTTTTTATAAACATAGTTTATACAACTTCAAATCATAAGCTTAGTATTATTCATATCAAAAGCGAAACCCGAAACAAACTACTTACCTATGTGTGTTGTCGTTTTGTTATATTTGTTTTATGTGGGTATATTTTATTATACAGATATCAGATATCGTCATAACGCTTTATGGTGGAGAAGCTGTAAAGTAATACTAGTAGTTATTATATATTCAGATACTTCTTTCAAATTATTCTTCTGTGCAATTCAGGTTTTATTACATGCATGCAACTCATCTTTTTAATATATAAATAAACGCAAAAAACTCCAATATTTGATTTGTCATTTGGAAATTTTTCTTTATTTCATGCCTCCTAATTACTTTTTTAAAAATATTAATTAACTGAATCTCATTCTGATTCAATTCATTCCGTATGATTGCAGTCGATAACACAACTAGTTTTATCTTCAGGATGGGCTACATACAAATTAAATTCATAATAAAACATAGCAAAAACTAAATTGACTAAATAAATACAAAACTACATAGTTCACTAAATGAATGACTAAATGACTGAAGGTAGACTTTAAAAGGTGTAGATCAAGTGATCAGGACTATTCAATCTTAGGTTCATCAGGTATCGGTCGGTTCAGGACTTCACAAATCACTTTCTTCATTTCCACAGGCCCGGTAACCGTTCGTCCTACGTAAATCTGTGAATGACACATAAAATTAATAATGATAAAACATTGAATGCCGCAGCTCATTTCATTAAAAAAATTTAAACTTACTGGATGCACTTCAAAACCCATTTTGCTCATCTGTCTGCAGTGCATTTCCGCTAATCCTAATCAAATAAGATAATTAATTCATGAGTCATTAATCACCATAAGATCATTTCATCTTCATTTCATGTAATCATGAATACTTATTTCGAAAAGTTAGAATTACAAAACCAAAACATGATGCGCATCAAAACATACCAACAGGCTGGCCAGTATTGGCAGCTACTTGATTTCCAGGAAACAAAACAAAAGCATGGAATTTCACATTATTGTCAATGCTGGATTGCGGAATGTACTTGATGTTGAAGTCATCTATAGCGACGAAATCTTCTGGCACAGGAAGCGCTGTTTCGTTATTTGCGTCAACACAATATACAGCTCCTGTACAACAATAGAATATTCGGGTTAAAAATTAATTTTCTTTGCATGTTAAAGCTCTTGCAACTGTAAAGATTGAAACTTTATTCCATGTATCCCACACATACCAATTGTTCTAAATGGTGGTACAACGTTACACAAATGACAGAATTCAGGTCCTCCCAGAGCATTTACACATACATCATGCATGAATCTTGCGATTCTCTGATAGTCTGAAGAGCTGACCTTTTCTTCTGCAGCAATCCAGAGCATGTTTTTCTGCATGACATGACATAATGCAAAGCTTACTGTATGCATCAATGTAATTGTTTGATTAAAGTACTTGGAACACAAGATACCTTCGTTAAGAAGCCACGATATTTCTCTGATAGTCGAGGTCCGCTATACTCCTCCGCTTCCAATCCTGTGCAAATATCTAGTAACAGCACTTCTTGGGGATAAGTATACATGGATCGACCTATGAAATATACGAAAGGGTTTTCATAATCGTTTGCCATTTGTTAACAGGTAAAATAGTATGGGACAGTTGAATACTAAGATCGTCTAAAATGATGATACTTACCAAAGGTCCGGTCTAGAAAATCATCGGATAACGCTATTGTAATGAGATCCTGGGGATATATGTTTTGTTGACTTAAGTAATGTAAAATGTTGACAAAGCTCCTCCCATGTGCATTACAAAATGACTGTATCGGCATGTTCATAACACGTGTCTGTAAATCTTCGACAATCTCTTTATAAAAGTCGTCACAGTCGATACCGAAAGTCGTTAGTCCATCACAAATGTACTCCAAGTCTTTGCTTCGCATGATATTCACGTTCCCCGTCAGTTTTCTTACGATCTCCCTCAAGAGTTGCTCGTGGACCACCTTGGCTTTCATCCCCAACAAAACCAATGATGCGCAAGCGTGGACATCAATTCTGGAAACTTCTGATACAAACGCATCCAAAAATTGATAGACGTCATCCTCCAGAGTATAAGTTGATGATAAGGTAATTGCTTTAGCTACTGCAGAAATACTTGGAGATGCGATTCTAACCGCCTCATCAGCTACAATTTTCAGCATTTTCTTCATCACATCCTTGTTATTGACTTTAGTCTTGGTCCTTAGAAATCCAACGGAGACAACTGATACTTCCTCTGGTGTGAGGCTATCGATGAATTTAGGCAGGTTATATTCCACATTATAAATACTTAAAGAATCAGGTAAAGATTTGACTCCTCCAAAGCAGAACATCATTCGAATAAACTCTTCCTTTGATAAGTGATCCACTCGACGATACAAACGTTTCACTAGCTCCCAATGAAATTTCGATTCAGTAGATAAGCCAGCTGAATACATCAGGTCAGCCACATTAAACATATACTCGAGATTCCATAATCTTTCAGAAAGGCGATGACAACATAGGTCATCTAATGGTTGCCAAATTTTCCTGTAATCCTTATCTTTTGCTCGTGGACGTTTAGGAAACCGCTGGAGTGTGTAAAATACTAGGAGTAGTTCAATGTCAGTTAAGTTTGAGCACTGACTAATGAGATCGGTGAATACTCCTTCGTACTTTGGATCAGTAATGTATTCGTCTGGCTCGTCGTTGCAAAGTTCTATGAATGCTTTAACTGCAGGGTTAACAGTTTCCTCGCCTTCTGGTGTCAGTTGTCCGTCTTCAGTCATCAGTCTCGCGTAAACTTCCTGCTGGAAGAACATGGTCTGATATTCTGGATGATTTTTCAGGTACGTGTAAGCAGGATTTTCCAGTTTCTCGGTTGGAGATGGGTGAAACCACCTTGGCTCATCATTATTCAGTCGCTTGGGCTTGGCTAAAGTGCTTACATGAGCTTCTTTCCGTTTTTCTTTCACATCTTCTGAGTAGCAACGAGAATTTGTAAAGTGGAGCAGCGACGACGCTGACCCTCGATTCACATCAAAAACCTTCACAGGAATTGGAAAGCTGGAACAAGGACTCCAAACAGGATTACTTAGATAACTGGTTTTAATCTTGATGCCATTGTACAACTGGGAAGCTAAAATGATTAATAAAATGGAAAGAAGTCAATATTTAATGACATACTAGAAGCTAACTATAACTGGATTCAAAAATAAATTAACCTCACCTGATGTTCGATATATTGTAGATATTCCTGCTTGTGCGAAACGGTTATAAATGTACATTTTTACAGGGAAAGCAATTTCCTAATGCTGCTGCAAATATTCCTGTCAGTTATTATTATTGATATGATGAAGAATCCCGGGAGCACAAATTGAAGTTAAAAAATGAGTATCCAGCTTCGTTGCAACTAGTTCATTGTCAACTATTAGCAAGACATTGACATTATTCACCTGGCAATGGAACAGAAAAGAAAGAACACGTTCACAAATGTTTCGTATTGCGCATTTCCATACACACCGTATCAATTAACTTTCTCCTTTCCCAACATCCCTTTCTCTCGCTTGATTTTGTTTGTTTCTACTTTACCTGTTGTTGACCTTGTCTTCATTTTCACATTCGTCAAGGTCACTCAATGAGAAGAACTGCACTGATTCCCGTTAGCTTTCTTTCAGATCTAGAAATCAAACCAAATAATATTTTACATTGCATCGATTCAGAATGGGTTTACACTGCTCAAATCAAAGAGACACATAAATAATCACTTTAATTATTTACATACCATGCACGCAAGTGATGATTCCAAAGGTTTTGATGAAGATGTAACTATTGCCGAATGAAGCAGAGAATGGAATAGAGTCCAGAGGAGCAGCGAGGATCGGAAAAGAAGAAGGATAATGTGTTGTTGATATGTGTAACTTTGCCAATAATATCCTCCAGCGTAGTACCTACTTTTCCACTCTCTCTGCTCCGGAGAAAGAGTTGAAGGTTTTTCCTCGCTCCCACTTTCCTCTGGATTGGAGTGACTCCAGTTTTCACTCGCCTACAATCCCAATCCCGTGTAAACACACACCAAATCAATGTATTTTCACTTGTTTTCCCTTTCACCACAACTGGAGGTGGTGGGAATGTGGGAAGAAGGAGCATGTACATTCTACATGTTTACATCTTTCCCGACTTACTCCCGCCGTTTACGTGGGTGCATTCCAAGACCACTTCTTCCCTCAGTTGCCATCTCTCAAGTCAGCCGATATCATAACAAAGCAAACAAACAAGCCATAAAAAAGCAAGTAAGCGTATTCCTTTGTTCAGCACGCTGCTAGTCTACGTCATCAGCAGCGTTCATTATGTATGTGCAGCACGGACCTAATGACTTGAATGAAATATTTAAAATTATCAAATCTTGTCTTTTGTCTACTTTTACTGCTTATCAAAATGCCAGTGATTTAACCCAAGTGTTTAAATCCATGGTGTTTAGAATGCCGCTTAGATGGCGATATTTTTAAGACAGTTACATAATCTAAATGAGCATTATCATTTCCTATTGCAGTTATAATGTTATCATGTTCATTAAAATGTAGCATTTAAATTTATCAGTTTAATAGGCAGAAATGATTTCAAGCAAGATGATAGATTTCAGGTTTGGTTTTATATGAATTCATGGAATACAAATGAGAGCAGCTTTTTCGAGTTTTTAGCTACCTAACTCTTGTATCCTTTTAAGTGGTCATGGATGAAGCTTTTTATTGTAACATAACAGGACAAATTGTAATGCAAAAAAGTTCAGTGGGAGAGAGACTCACACGGTGTAAAATCTCATTCAGGTATGCAGTAATGCTGTGCGTTTTCCTCTATTTGATGTCAATTTTGCCTTCTCTTTTCTTCTACAGACGACAATTATTATCGCACTGAAAAATCATAATAACAAACCGCTGCTCCTTCTTCAGCATTATGAGAACTTGGCTGAAACTGACAGTTAAATGAAATGAAGGGTGGGATGAGGCAAGCAGGAAGTGGAAAACTTCCATGAACATATTACAGATAATGCTAAAGTGGTGTACGCACTATTAAAAATACCTATATTTCCCATGAAAATCAACTTTGATTTGAAACGAAAGAGAATTATTAGTGGAGCAGGGGGAGCTCACATAAAACAACTGTTACTCCATCAAAGGAGAACCAAGTACACTGTCTCTTTTGAAGTCTCGCTTGTTGACTTGTATGACATGACTTCATGAACACTATCAACCATTCATCATCATTTCATTACAAGTTTACATAACATTTTACATTTAACTGCCACATTTAGAACATTTTGTTGTGTAAAAAGAATCACTTCATGTCAATATAATAGCATTATTTATGTTAGGCATGTCGAGAAGGCTTGTGCTATGCATTTCATGTTCCAGTATGTAATTGATCGTTATTGATCTAATATTACATAATTTAACCTTCAAGTATTTATCGCAGAGGAAGGATGCATCTCAAATTCATGTTATTTCTTAACTAAAGTTCCTCTTTGGTTTTACAAGAATGTTAATGATGTCAGTTACAAGCTGCAATGCTGTAATACTCATCATGATAAAACGCTCTTAAATCAAAGTCCATATGAACCGAAAAGGCACTGAAACAATGGATTAAATGAGTAGCATGGAAAGCATAATGAGTGGTGACTGTATCTAATTGTATCCTGGCTCTAGGTAGGCCTAGATTGCAATGTAGATCTGATTATGATAATAACATAATAATGACGACGAAGACAACCTTAAACATTAGCATTATTGTGATGGACAAGATGCATGCATGTATTTGTTGGAGTTATGAAGAGAGAAAAATAAGGGAGGAAATGAGGTAGGTGTTTTTTCCTCTCCGAAAAAATGTTATTCAGTAACATCAACTACATAAAATTGTTCAATATTGAAGAAGCCTCAAATCCAGATTATTATTTGAACAAGACAAAATCTTTTCCCTGACTACTATCGCCTGAGTTTATAGGGATATCTACAAACTACATAACTGTACTTACGTTAACAACACTAATATTTACAAAAATACCATATTTGCTCACATCCCTCACTATACACACTTTTCCAACACTATTTATATTCATTGATTCTCTTCTACAATTTATGCGTATTTTATGTACCTGTGAGACAATAAAAATTCTCTTTGTAGCAAGCTAGGAAAAATCACATTCATCATGATGATCATCTCTCATGGAGGAATTGTAATATTTGTGGGAAGGTAAATGCTAGATAGCAATAGAAAAAAAGCAGAGCACACCATTATTATGGCATCGTCATCATGCCTCGTCCTGTGTGAGGAGTCACACACAGGTTTCAGTTTTGAAATAGTTGGTTGATCAGTCTCTCTCACTGACTGCATTGCTTTTTCTCTGCTCCTCTTCTTCCGTCCCTCTCCGTCGTCCTTCTTCCTGTCAGGAAAAAAAACTACATTTTCCCTTCCATTTCACCATCCATCCATCAACTGATACCCCAACAACCAATTCCACTACATGGACTCTGATAATAGATACCTGCATGCGAGCATCATAATAATAAAATATCCATCACTACTACTAACATCCTATCAGTTATAGGAAAAAGGTGGAAATGTTTTCAACAGATATTATTTTATTTTAGCTCACATCCCATATGTCATGCACACAAATTCACTCCTCTCACAACAATCCTTTCGATTCATCTCCCTTTTTTTACATTAGACATAATATCCTCAAAAATAAAACTGTACTCACCGACAAAAACTATATTATGTGCAGTGTGTAGTAAAAAACCATTTCATTGTAATTTTCTCCTTCTATTCTGCTGACTCAACTTTTGCTGCTGTTCCTCCTCTGAATCAAGTAGTCACATGCATTTTATGGGATAACAGAGAATTACTCATTCCTACTGTAAAATCATTATCGCTTACCTGTACTGTATGATGTGCAGCGTTGCTTGTTTAACAGTGGCAGCAGCAGCAGCAGCGCAATACTATGCAATCTAATGAAAAAGGTTGATGATGTTGGTGAGCGGAAAGGATTGTTGGGCTATCTATCTTGTACACCAAACAACAATATAGCATTCACATATCTCTTTGATAATAGTAGCATCAATGCATTGTTGTGCACAGGTAAGCATATTAGTTAGTCTTGGTGTCTGTCTGCCGTTTCACTGTATCTCGCATGTCTTCAAGTTTCAAGAGTCAGTTGCTCGAGGATGCTTCCGTCGTGAGTATCGTGCAGACAGTGAAACGAAAACGAGAAAAAACGACAGTTGGTCAGCGTACTCCAACGGCCTTGTCGGACTTGAGTATTGACAGCTAATGGAGCTCTTTAAAAACTCTAGTTTCAAATTTAAAAAACATTCATGATCAGTTTTTGGGTGAGATCAGTATTCATTCATGAAAAAAAAACTGTCATTTTAGGACAATCTTTTGTTGCCCCAACGGGTACAAATGACAAAATCAAGTAGCAAACTCAAGTGCTGCTCATGAAAGGTTTTAATTCGGTGACAGTGTGTAATGTTAAGTACATAGCAGGTAGAATTAGTGATTTATAACGTATATTTTTCTCCTAATATGTTTTAATTACTTAGAGTGAGCTAGTTCATTGTGAAAATTAATGTTAACGTACTACTTATAGGTATCTAGTGTACAAAGACATTAGTTTGTCAACGACCTCAGAAATTAGTATCATTTTTTTACTTCTTAGCCTCTGTCTTCATCTTCTAAAAGAAAGACAAGTCTGTTGACAAGTGAATAATCTTTTTCCTTCAGAGAGGAGAAGAGGACCAGTTTAGTATGACAAAAACCTTTCAAGTTTCAAAAGACCATTTTCGTGGTCGGTTGAACCGTTGTTTTTGATACAGCACAGTAGTAAATAGTTATTTGTATGTATAAATATATTATATATCTCTTAAATAACTAGTGAGTGAACCTAATTTTCTGTAAAGTGTCGTAGTAAATGTTGTGGAGTGAATGACAATCAGTCTGAGGAAAACAAACGTTGGAAAAAGCCTTGCTTAACTTATTAAGCCGAGCTTCCTCTTCTCTTGTCATGGACACTGGCCACCGGCGTCATTTTCATTACGTGCATGAAACTCTTTTTTCCTTCGTTTGAAATGCTTGAATTATAAGTAGGTCTTACGGTTGTTGTCTAGCTAACAAAGTGCCACTTATTGCGGTGGTGGTGCTGGTGACGCAGAGTGCAAATTAAGAAAAAGAGACATGGCTTATTTAGAAACTGACCAGGTGTCCAATAAATTAGATTGAATGACAAGGATAAACAAACGTATTCATGTCTTTTTCAATTAATTTTTCTCTCTGTCACAGAAGAAGAATCAAAAGTTTTGTATAGATATGCAAAGCATGCTATTATTATGATTATCATTTGCATGAAGACTTTCTACAACATACTTTTTACACAACATGAGAATCATGGTCGCAAAATGTAAGATTTTAAGGTGCTGAGTGTAATTGATTGTAAATAAAAACTTATGATTATTATTAGTTAATGCACGCATATTCATGTAAAAAATAGCAGTGCGTTTAAATCAATTTCAAACGGATATTTTCGTTGCATGAAAACCCTATTAGGTATAGATATTCACTAATGTGCAAAGCGTTTCTCCTCTAATAATTTTCATTTCAATCTTGAACGCAGTATAGTCGGAGAGATGTCTAATTTGTTGCGAGATTTCTCCGAGTGAGAATGACAATTTGTATGCATGGAAAGGAAAAACGAGTTGGGCTACAAGTTGTTTTTTCCTTTTCTAAAGTGAGCTTCCTCAAGACGAGGAGTAAAGTGAGTGAATTGCACCTTTAATAATGAGTACGTGTTTGTAGATAGGGAAACCGAGTATCGTAGTAACAATTATCACGGTGAGAATAAGACAACTCGTTTCCGTCACATGGAATCTTGCCTGTTTTCTGGGCAGAGAAGGGATTGCTGTTGCTGGGATTCTAGATGACGGCGATGATGAGAGTTCGTGGGAAACGACCAGTATAGAATACCGGAATAGTTAGGGAATCACCAAGTCAAGCCACTACCACGAGACGAGTTGAGTGACTTTGTTGTTTGCTGAGTGAAACATATTAATAATTGGTGTAAGTTAAAGCTCTTCATTTAGAGGAACACGCAGGAGGACACACAGTGGTAGTTGCTAGCCTGCTGTTATTTTGCAAAAACTATTATTACTCCTAGTTACTACCGTGGTCATCATCATTATTATTACCACATACGCAACAAGTTTGTACAAAACACGGACACGAAAAGACAACAGACTTGTTTTCATCCCTGCAGTTTTGCGCATTATTTTCGTCAAAAATTGTCTCAATCACGTACGTTTTTAGCAAGCTGTGGTGTTAAAAATCAGGTATGTTCAAAAAATGCAATATGTGCATAATTTCTCACTTTTATATATAGACACTTGAGGCAAATTATTATCTGGTATATATTTTCATGAGTAGTAATAATAATTGTTGAGTTTTTGAAACTTAAAAAGACTAAACTTTTCTGCAAAAGTTTATAAGCCCCTGAGAATATAATTTGAGTACCTACTTATTAGTATTTCTTGACACTAATCCTTGTAACATGTGCCATGGTAATAGTACTATGGTGGTAATGGTAATTGGCCGAAATGATATTTTGCCGTCGTTCCTGTAGCGGCCGTTAGTGAAATACCTACATATTATCTGATACACTTTGAGCAGCAAACAATTTTTGTGCAGCATAACTAGAGTGGAATGTTTTAATGCTGGGGTTCATATTATTTTGAATATAGAGTCATGCGATGGAATGGATGACTGTCTTAATGCATAAAAGTAAGTAATGAATGTAATTCAAACGAAACAAGGCAAGTGCATTAAACATGCAATCTCAGAAAGCAGAGCAAAAAGGCATTTCCTTGATTTGAGAATCCGTTCATCTGTAAATTTTTTGGCAGAAAAATCTCTCCTTGTTTTGTTGTTGTGAATGAATGGGACAAAAGATAAGAGCAAGTCGAAGAATGAAAAGGAGGATAAAGATGGAGGAAATTAGTATTGCAATAAGCAATTCCGTGTTAATGCCTATACATATGTGTTTCTGTTACAATTCATGAAAATTAATGACAGGACATAGAGGTGCTGCTTTTGAACTGGTGGTGGGAGTGTACAATGGCGTGCTACAATTATAGAGATATAGTTAATATCGTTATATGATTAATGAGTGTAATGGCTACTTTGAGGCAGTGAAAGAAATAAAAATTGAAAAATTCACGCAACCACTGAAAGACCGGTAATGAATGAATGAACATCCATTACTGTATTATTTAATTGTATTAAAGCAAAGTATTTCGTTTCAGTTATGCAATTAAGTCAGTGTAAATATTATAGCAATTATTAATTCATATGAAATATTAAAAGATCTTATTCGATCCATTCATTGATATCAGCGCGTATCATGGCAGTATTAGGGGCGTTGCACAATCCCTCCTGAGAGATTAACATTTCCTACATTTTAGCAAAGTGAGTAGAACGGCACAGAGCTTGAAACCAGTGATTTATAGATGGGAGTTCATGAACTATTTGTTTACCTAGAAAGATAGGATGAGTGATTATTTGGTGGTATCAATTCGATGACATTTATATGCCAACGTTATATGATGGTGATGATAGCATACTACAAAGCTTTCAGAGTAGTAGAGCATGTTTGATAAGTGTTGTTCAATCAATCTGTTGCAGAAACTGACCACTCGTGTCACTTCCACCACCCCCTGTCCCGTCCGTCCCATCATCCCCTCTAGAATTCGTGTCTTTTGTATATGCACTTATAATACTTCACTCACACAAGAGAGTTGAAAAGAATGAGAAAAAAGTCAATGAAGCATTTTTCACTCCGTTGGATACTCTTATTGTTAGTTTTTATGCGACAATCTAACACGATGTTAACTCATCGTTATCATCATCAGCAGCACAATCACACATGAAGAGAGGAATAAAAAGATAACTTGAGAGAGATAAGAATATATAGAGAAAAAAATCTTTGCTTCATTTGAACACATTAACTACACGACAGAGTTCGTGTTTCACTAGAGGAGGTGAAGTCACTTTATTAGAAGAGCTAAACTGCACACACCGTCGCGGAGACACTTGAAGTGAAAAATGATAAGAAATGAAGCATATAAAACGTTTATTAGTTTGCACTAATAGTGCATTTGTATCCGTTAGGAAAAGCAGTTTACTAATTTTTATTCTATTTTATTAATGTCATTATACCTATTATTGCATGTGGCATGACATGATTTATATTTTATAATTTCCCTTTGCCATAATAATCTCAAAGAAAAAAAATGCATTGAAAATTAATACAAAAAAATGTTTGTTTGAGGAGCTTTTACTGGTGAATGAGCAGCACCCACAGAGAGATACTTTGATGCGAAATTGCACTAAAAGTTTCTAATGATTTCCTATAGGTATAATTATTCTTGCCAAGACAATTTAATGTATATTAGCAATCTTTACGTGACAATACGCAATTTTTTCTTGATTTGGTCATGGAGGATAGAAAATATAGAATTCCGATTCGATGAACTAAGCGCATTAGCTATATTAGCATATAAACATTTCTGTGAAGTAAATATTGACAACGTAAAAAGGAAGAAAAAACAATTGAGCTGAATAATAGCTTTCAACGCAATTCATGATAAAAAGTTTAAATGGAAAGTTTTCGATTTGGATGAGTATTTGGTGGCAATGATGGGTATGATGGTGGTATATGGTGTGGTGATGGTTCCTTGATAGAGTGCAAGGTTGGTGATGGCTTATATGATAATTTTTGTGCACCACGGGTAGATAATAAGCAATACTTTGTGTTTTGTGCATAAAATATTTATTCGTTTTTGGCAAAGAATTCAATTGAAAACGCAATTCACGACGTATGTGATGAGTTACTTCTATTAATGCATACGAAATAATAGGAATGACGATATTAACAGAGCCTTAGTATTGCAAGTTGCAAGCAAAATAATAATAATAGTTGGATACCTACATGTGCGTGGGTAGGTACGCATGTAATATTCTCCTTCTGAAATTTTGAAAGAATATAGTAGTCTAGTTGTAGTACAATAATATGCACTAAAAAGTATATATTATGTACGATATGATGTACTACTTGCCCAACGAGAGAAACAAAAACCTTTGTGAGCAACTGTCCATTTATTGGTACTGAATACCTTAGTTTTGTTCACACATGCAATAAATGTATACATTTGCTCACCCATCTCTCAAGTCTGCTCAAGTTAAAGATGCTCATATTATGCTGTATACATATGATAATGATAAAATGGTAGCAATAAGAAAAATACAACGTAAAAAAGTAGAATAGAGAAAGAAAAAGATTAATGAGTCATGTTTTTTACTAATAGCTCAATCAAATTCAACTCATATACACGGCTCATAGCTCTGTTGATTGAAATGGAAAAGACGGAGTTCTTCTTACTTTTGTGTATGTAACAGGTGCTATCAACTTATTTTGTGGTTTACGGAGGAATTGTTCATGGAGCATCGTAGTTTTTTTTTGTTTAGAAACTTTATAGTAATCCAATGAAGATGGTAATATTTATCATGCGTTTATAGATATGGTAATTATGATACTAGTACTTTACTGGTACCTGCATAATTTTGCATTTTAAGAAATAATATAAATTTTTTATTGAAAATCCAGAGCGTATTATAGAGAGTGCAAGGATGAAAACAAATTTAGAGAAGAGAGGATGCGCAAAAACAATGTTTTTTTGGTAATGATGATAATGATTAGTGAATGTTGTTTGTAATGTTTAGGAAGTATTTTTGGCATTGAATTTGATACAAAGATTATAAAAATCGAAGGTTGCTCGCATTTGTTTCGAGAATTGAGATCACGCTTTAAATATGTATTTCTCTAGAGATCACTTTTTTTATCAACTTCATCAACAATAACAATCAACATTTGGCAAATCTCCGAATAAAATCGTTGTTTCATTTTCATATAGATAGTTTATTGAAGGAGGAAGACGAGCCAGTCATCATCAGAGCCATCCATCTCTAAAATTACACTTATCATTTTGATGTAGTCAGATAAGAATGCTGTATATAGGATATGCACGAATTATTTCAAAGAAAAGTGAAAGAATATAAAAAATCTTAGACTACATCATCATCGGCATTATTGGTAACTGCTCATTAGTTTATGATGCACCATTCAACATAATCAAAACTAGGTTCTAGGTGGCTAGTCCTAGAAGAGAGGTCTAATCATAAAAATGGATTTGTACTAATTAGGAAATACAATCAAGATGATTTTTTTGAAACAGAAAGAAATAGAGGCTGCATCTTTCATGCATCATATTCATTTAATTTGCGTGTGTTGTACATAAAGAGTAATGGCATGATAAACGATAATAGTTGATGAGAAAATTGTTTCTTGCTTTATTTTTAAGACTTACTTCATCATCCTCTTCTCCCCCCTTTTACTTTTCAGTGGAACAATTGCAAATTCTTACATTAGAATAATGATGATATATTATGGTCATGATAATTGTCCGCTTTTCTTTCCTTTTTCTTATTGTGTTATCAAGAATACTAGTGAAAAAAATGAGCATTAATATGCGTAAATTTTGAATGGATGGCGGTGTATAGAGAAGAAGTAGTGGCACAATTATTTTCTATGCAGGATAGTCAAGGTAGAACAAATGATCATTTAATTGCATATCCCAAATTTGGTTTGGACACAACAATTATGACCTGGATGCATGCATGTGATCTAGTGCAGAAAGCTAGAGGCAGTGAAATCATTTTCTTTCCTTTCCTGAAGAAAATGATACGACAACAGAGAGTTTCAGAGCTTTATGGATGGCACAACATTAAAGAAGAATGAACTTGAGAAGAAAAAATTTCTCGTCTTTATTTATTTATTCTCTTGATATATTGCATATAAATTGAGATGCAAAAACCACTGCCATCATTATGTATACAGTTGACATTGCTTTGCCAAGATGAATTAAAGTAGGCATATGTCAAAGTCAGGAGATTAGATACACCAGTTTTATAGGTGGATTTCAGGGTTGTTCATTTTGAAAGGTAGGCGAATCCTTGTTTATTTGCGAAATTTTATGTTTTGCATTGTTGTACATTGTTTGCACTCCCAGTGCAAATGCATAACACGCAAGTATACCGCTATAGTCTATGAAGTCAAGTCTACGCTAAAGATGTAAACTCTTTTGAGATGAATGATGGCAACAATCGACCATGTAAAATTGAAATTATGTACAGTATCATTTCTTAGAATTGGCTGCATTAAACCACAAATTTTGTGCTGATTTTGCTTTCATTCGCCAAGCAAATCACATCAGTCTTACTCCACCTCAGGAAAAAGACGAGATCATGTACCTATCTGAGAACGATGAATCTTAATTAATGGGATGTCGGTAATAATTGCATTATTCAAGTATATAAAGAGACATGTACCGGTAAATCCTTACTTGAGGAAATGCATGGATATGCGTAATTTGCAATTATGAGCATAAATTAAATGGACGTTGTGATTGGCAATTTTAGCCCGACTTTGAAGGAGAAAATATTTTGATGACTTTGCTAGAACAAATGATTATAAAAGGAGTATAATCTTCGTTTCAAGATTTTGAGCTAACGAAAGTAATCCCATCTTGTTAGATTTGGGAAGTCCTTCTTCATGCCTATAGTCCTTTAGTTTATATATTTTTTTAATCTTTATCTGTCGTATTTGCTGAAAACAATCCATTTTGGCTAATCTGTTATCTCATAAATGCTTTTTGCTTCGCATGTTTTGCGTAATTTTTGTGATTTTTATGTGTATTCTTTAAGCACAATTAATTACATACTCTTCCATGCCTACGGATGAAGAGTAACAGGCCAACTAACTGACGACGAACAATGAATTATCATTTTAATTAATGGGATTACGGTAATCAAAGTAAAATATATGAACCACTAAAACTTACTATCTGGGTAAGGTCCTCGTCTAAACCGTGGAATATGCTTTTTATGAAGATATAAAAAAATACGATTTTACATAGAAAGTGTGTGACTTTTAACAATGGACTTATCGTCGAAATTTCATGAAAAAAAATGAAAAGTGACCATCAGAAGTCACTGTCGCTGCCCTTCCACGACATTGTCCTAATAAAATATATGCGCATAATGCTACAGAATCTATCGTACCCCACCCAACAAGTCAGTCACCTTAAAAATGAAATTTTCTGGTATTTCTCTATTTTATAACTCTTCTATAAACTCATGCAATTTAAATTTTCATTCATGTGTTCATAGACACATGTGAGCACTAGTAAATGAAACATTTTCCACCCATCTTTCGCTACAACTCTTTGTAAAATCCCTTCATATCGTTCGTCCGTCGCGCTTTTCAAGATAAAAACATTTTTTCAAGGTTTTATTCAAAACTATTTTTGATTAGAAAGAGATCCCTTTTGAAAAAGTGATAAAACCATTTTCCTTTTTTCTATAATGACTTGTTCTATGAAGATCATTGAGGATATATCATATAATAAAAAACAGCCTTAAAATATCTACCTAAAGATCCACATTGACATAATCATATTATGTACGCCTTATCATCTTGATGAATGAAATAAAAGCCAAAGTTTGAGATATTATGGCATCTGCATAGTAATAGCAAAAATAGTGAATTTAGCAAACGCTACAAGAGCCCATGTTAGCGGATGCTATGCTTAAATAGGGTTTAAATCATTGTTATATGTATTTATTTAACTTATCACAACAATGTCCTATGCAAAGTAACAATGAAGAAGGCAATCATCATACCAGCCCTAGAGCCCTAACAAACATGGTATCACGTTTCTAACATGCCACTAAATATAGATTGTATTTTAACTGTGAAGCTTTTAATGTAGGAGGCTCAATTCAGGTTGACTTATCATTTCCACTGTCTTCTTTTGACGCTTTTCGCGTTCTTCAGTCAACAAAAATAGCTTACTTTTTTTTATTTTAGCTTCAGCGATTTTCATACTCTTTTGATGCTATGGTGATTATTATGTGAATGTGTGATTACGATCTTATCTTTTGTACGAGCTGACGAAAAATGCATTCATGTTTCAACTTAAAAATCTAGTACAGTCTCATGATGATGCATTCGCAGACAAGCTGAGCGAGACACCCTATTCTTCATAAATGAAACACATATAGAGCTGTGCCTACATTGTTGTGGATTTGCATTGTTTTGCTTACTGGCTTTTTGCTACATTATTATCTAACGAAATTTAGTGCTAAAGATGACGGCCTCTCACTCAACTCTAAAAACCGGATAGGGATTGCTGCATTTTGTATTGCGGCTTTTCGAGATTGTAGGTGGTGGCTTGATGCATTTTGGATAGTGCATGATTTTGTGCAAAAATGCATACAACGCATAATAAATAATGCCGTTTTGAGTAGTTGCTCACTCTGGTTGCTTTACTGAAAATTCCCTTATTATAGTTTTTTGCATTATATTCAATCATCAATGCTTGCGAATCCTTTTATATTGCAAATACTAGTTGTTAGTTGAAAAAATAAAAATAGATAAATAAGTGGCGTTCAAAATTCATTTCATGCTTTACCGGCCCCTCATGAAATTGTAAGTCTAGATCAAAAGTGAATTTCAGTAGTGTGGAGATTTGCTGCGAAGCATTATTGGTAAAACTGCAGCACATTGTGGAGTATATTATATTGGTTGGAAGAATAGCATAAAAAACTGATGTGCAAGGATGTATTGAATTAATTCAAAGAGTAGTGCAGAATGAGTTGAACGGTTAAAGTTTATCATGTTTTAGGCTGAATAAAAAGGCATTCATTGTGTGTGCATGTTTTTCAGAGTAGAGTTGATATATTATTAGTTGTTTGAACGGCAAACGTCTCAGTGTGATCACTGAAAAGTATGATGCATACAATTTTAACGCTTATCTGTGGCACATATTATCAAAAGGCAGTTTGATGCCAAGGGTCTTAATCATTTGTTATAATCCGTTTGTAGTAACTCGATACTTACTTTGAGTAGCATCAAAAATTTAGTAGACAAAAATTAGTCAAACGAATCCGTGTTCCCTACCAACTTAACTAACCTATTAGCCAATCTCCTCAACATAGACAGATGGCTTTTATGTGATTATGCTGGAGCAGGAGATCACTCATCTATGACGTTTCATTAAGTAAAGATGGGTAGAATAGCAACTTCTTTATTGGTCTATCTATGAGGCATTGACAACCTATTGTATTTTGCTTGATATAGACAGACAAACGGAATCAAAAGGGAAAATTTCCGTTCACGTTTTTTACATCGCCAAAAACAGAATTTATTGCACAGCTTCAAACCGACAAACGTTAAAATAATTAAAAATCTAAAAAAAATTGTCTACTTTGCAATTGTGTATCTGAGGGTAGCTGTAACTACAATGCATACATTTTTATGCTTCTGTTTTAGGTACTCACTGACCTTTCCTTTTGTTACGCATGTATAAATAGTAATTAAAAGACACAATGGTCTGAATATATATATGAATAGTCTATAACAATTCAATTCATTCGTCGCGTATAATTTGAGATATAAAGCTGAAAGCATCTTGTCAAGTGTTTGATATGCCGCTGATTGCTCAATGTGGAAATTTTAACTTCAGTACGATGATCAATTTATTGCTGCCTGTTTTGAGCATTGAAGTCGTTTGTGTATGAATTACTGAAAAGGTTTTAAACACAGTTACCTAATGCTGCTGTCAATTAAATACGTAGCAGTTCCAGGGAAGTATTTTTCCTATCGAACAACATAAAATGCACAAACGTTTGTGTATAACCCCATTGTGGGTTTGATAAATGTGCTGCATTTACACTTTTGAATTTGAAATTATTTAACGTGCCAAAAATATCAACATAAGCTGATCTCTCAAGCTCTGACGAATATTAAAACAAATAGAAGGTCCATTCCTTATTGACGATCATTATAAGCCCCAGAATTCGAAAAATTTAATGAAAGACAAATTTGTTCAAACTGACTCACATCACTTATCAAAATAACAAAATTGAAATGACACCCGATTGATAATTTACTGATTTAAGTACGCATTGACTAATAGCAATAGCAAATGACTATGATACGTTTGCGATGTACTCAATCTACTATATTGTTTGAAAGGGATAGTATAGATGAAAGTATTAGTTTATTAGAAAATTCAAATTTACAAGTGTGCCATATGCTTTACTATACACGCTTCAAAAACATCCCTTCCATTTATAATAATAAATTATTTTTCATTAGAAAACTAAAACACATATTTCGTCATACAGTCGTTCTAAAATTATATCCAAACGTGAATATATTGGCACCTTCGATTCTAATTCTAATACATTAATGTTCGTGCAAGTCGTCAATATTATCATTCACTTTTTTTCAAAAATGAAACGTGAACGTGTCAGGGATGCGCTTGTATTTCATAAGTAACAAAAATATGCAAGTATGCATACAAAGAGAGAAAACGATACAGGCTGTGCATGTGCCTGCCATTTTGACCCAATCTAGATTTTTTGTCTCTTCAATCTAATCTACTTTCCACAATCTACTATCGCAATTCGCAATACATATTCTACATAATTCCATAATCATACTAATAAAATGCCCCTTTTCACAAAAAACCTACACTATATGAAAAGGACAAGACTATCTTCTACACAATCTCTGATTAGATATGCTAGTAAGCCTGGTCATCTCATCTAACACTTTGTATTCTTTTCATTCGTTTTTTTGTACAAAAAAGGGGAAAAGTGTATCTCATGCTCTTGTTTACTTATTTTAGCCTTAACTCTTTTCCTCCCTTTTGATATCCCCTCCTCTTTGTGGAAACATGTGCCTTACAAAGCACACCTGAATTGATACAATCACCATTGTGTACACACAGACATTACGAGCAAGCGTACTTTAGTGCCAATGAGGTCCGTATATAGGCAGTTAAGTATGAATGTTAATGAAATGATGCACTTTTTGGTTAATTATATCTACCTAATATACATAATACACGCATTAGCGTTTATCATCATTACCACGCAAAAAACTCAGAAGTGACGATTTTTTAAAGGAAAGCTGAAACAAACCTCTTCTTTTTTCCTTCCTTTTTGACTTTTCTGAAGTGACTCGTATAAAAAAGGAATAATAATAATAAGGACTTTAGTAGCTCATCATCAACATCGTCCTCATTCGTTTGCTAAAAGATTTCAACACTTGAGCAGAGCAGTCTGCGTGAATGAGAGAGAAAGTTGTATAAAATTATTTATTTATTCAGCTATTTTTTCAAGGAATAAGGTGGTAGCAGCAGTTGTAGGGCGATTGTAGGCAGTGAGACAGCAGGTAAAATTTGAAAATTACATGTTGCTCTTAGTTTTTTGTAGAAAATCATGCATTTTTTGTCGTTATTGCATATTCTCTCCAAAAAGTGTGTTTTTCGTATTCGAAATAAGCAAGCAGGCTTAGACGTATAAAATCGTCAGTTTTCGCAACTCGTACGTGAAATGGATAATTGGATGTTTGCACATAAAAAGTTGCAATGGATAATGTAATATGTTATTATTAATATCAATAGAAAATTATACACAGGCTGTCTGAGCTTGTATCATAGCGGCGGTGATTCTTCTTAAGACTTCCATGCGATAAAAAAGAAAAAGTGAATTTAACAATTTACAGTTTATCAATCATGTCAGGACGATGATGGGAATTCCGTTGAACAAAATGAAAATTATGGATCAAAAGCAGTGGTAGCCGCAGTGCATATGGTGTCATGTTAATATGTCATCTCCCGTTCAATAAGAAAATATCTTCTTTTGAAAAGATTTTTTTTTCAAAGATGAAGTCAACCACCAGACAAGTTTCCCTTCCGTATCATGTACAAAATAAATGCAAAACAAATATGCGTCATTAGAATATCCTATTAAAAGCGGGGTATTAATAACAACAACAATGGAACTTCTCTTCGCACTTTGTGTTTACTGTTATAGCTCGAGTCTTCTATGATTATATCTACGCGGAACGCGGAAAAGCAAGTCGTCTTAAAGTAAAAGACATGTTCTTGATTAGACTAAACAACTTGACAATTTGTGGTTAAGCATTGTTGTCCTAACTGTTGGATTCTTTCTTACGACTTTATGTATTATGAGGGTTGATGATGATATGCATTTCGCAAGACAGTTCACTTTCATGCATTCAGATATGCTACCTCTATTCGATGTTCAATTACTGTAATGTAAGCACCTCTGTTTCAGTTAAAGTCGTTGGTTCAGTCGAAAGAATAATTTCGGTGTGTAAAAGTAATCCGTCCGTACATTTCTCCAAATTTGTATCTAATGTAGCAGTGCTAATTTCACAAATGCAAGCGGCAAAGGTGATAAGGACGCAACATAAAAGAATTACATTTCATATTTAAATATGACATTTATTTTGTGGTTAAACTCAGTATAAAAAGCTGTAACGAGCTAACCTTTAATTGGTATCTAAACTACAGTTATAGCTGTTACTAATGCTAAATAATATTTTTAATGATGTGCTCGTATTAAATGAATAGGTTCTTAAAAATGCATGCGATGCATGCAAATTTAGCTTTTGCAGCGGATTCAACTATGAATACTAAAGAAAATGGGTTTCAGTATTTTAGCCATAATATTTTCGGCTTCGTCACCCAAATTATTATATCATGTGCATAAATGCAATGACTAATGTACCTACTTGAATGCAGGCGTCACTGCAAGCGAGCGCTGCACTTGTCATATTTTGCACTGGTTTATTTCTTGCTTCGGCGTATGATGTATGAACAAGTTTCAAAACAAGTAGACAACCTAATATTTGACGCCTTCAGTCTTGCATCTTGCATTGCTTCAGTTAGTATGCTACCGTAATTCTAAATGCAACATAATTTTGGCGGTAAAGTCCTATGTCCTATCCCTTCACCAGAAGTTAGTGAAATGCAATGAGCAGGCTTACTTCATATACTGTATGTAGCGCTCGTATTATTAATTTTATTCATTCCCATTACCACTCGCATTGTAATTATAAAACCTTCCAAACCAAATTCTGAGATGCATGTTGTGATATCATCCAGAAAGTTGGTCATGATTGCTGTGTATTCCTTCGCATTAAAAACACGACAGCAACACCTACTCCCAGCAGTGGATACACACTGCTTGTAAAATACAACATGAGAACATGACAGAGCATTCATTGTAATGTGCATCGTTGATTGTTATTTTGATACCTGTGTCGAAACACTGTGCAGAGGGTCAGATCAGACATGAGAGATAAAATTATTTCAATGGTCATTCCAAAAATTACAACAATACACGACATCACTGGTATTGACGGCAACTAAAAAGCTATTTAAATTTCAAAATTGTTTCAACGAGTTCGGAGGACGGGTGTGGAAATGCACTCATCCATGGTTCCGGTGTCAACTTTAATGGTACGGACATACCTCCATAATAATCTATACGCTATAAACTAGCCCATTTTGATCTATTTACACACGGAAAGGTGCATACAGGACATCTTTTACATGAACTGAAATACTGAAACCATTGGCTATACTGCCACTCACTGCGCTGCATAAATAGTATTGCTTTCAATCATTACAGTTTTGGTCTGATATTTTTGTGCAATGAATACAAACTTGAATTTATCATTGAAGCCTGCTTACACCTTGCATACCAAAATATGATGATAGAGTTTATTTATTTGCATGTAGAACGCTTAAAAATTAAAATCGTTACTCTCGGCTGCTGCTGTAACACACTCTACAGATATCATCACTGTTACTACTGCAGTAAATAAATAAAAATACATTAAGGACGTTTTACGATTATATTCTAAACCTGTGTCGTTTCTGTAGTAATGTATGACCTTTTATTATTATTTTTATAGGGTCACTTCCGTTTCGTTATTTCTACTGTCCTCTTTCATCTTTCATCTCTCAGTATTTGTATAAGCTCATGTTTCATATATATCGTCGTTACCAGACACCAGACTGATAGTATATAGCAATGAGGTATTACCGCATAGCAATATAATATTATTGTATCGTTGACTTAAATAATCACATTAATGGTTCTGTATAATCTTGTGGATATATAACTGGCTACTTTTATGATGTACACTGAATGCAGTGATCAGGTATTTAAAAAATGCCTATGCAAATAAATCAGGTAAACTGTTAAAAAAAAGTGCCAGTATGTGAACTGTATCATATAGAGGGCCCGGCTTCGCCGGATATCCAAGTGTTCGTATTTGACCATATTAGACGACAATATCTGAGTTTTTCTCAGTATTTCCTCATAATTCACTAAAGGGAGTATCAAATATAAAAATTAAGTATATTAAAATGTTCTTCTCATTATCAGCTTTCGAATGAGTACCCACATGCCCTATGTTCATTCAAAAAATTTGGTCGTTATAACGGTTTTTAACGGTTGCCGTTGATCGATAGTGACCATCTTCAAACTCATGAAAGTTTAGGTGATTTGTGATCCATTGCAAAAATCAGAACTCCAAAATTCTCTTTCGTTTAGTCAGGAGAGTCAAAATTGTAAAGAAACTGTTATAACGGCCAAACCGTTAAAAATTTTGAAAAATTGTTTGATGGAAAATGATTAGCATTAAAAATGCGTTCGAATGAGCCCCCATATGTCATATGTTTACATTTAAAAAATTGACCGTTATAACGGTTTCTAACGGTTTCCGGTTTCCGTTAGTGCCCATCTTCGAACTCATCCAAGCTTAGGTCATCAGTAATCCATTGCAAAAATCGGAATTAAAAAATTCGCTTTCGTTCGAAAGTTATCGTGCGAACAGACGGACGGACAGACGGACAGACAGACAGACAGACATTCACCCACCCCCCACCATCATTCTCCTAAAGTACCAGTTTACACTGGCACTTAATAAAGCCCAGAGGATTTCTCACGACTTTTTCAGTTGCTTTCCGAGTAGAGTTTTTGAGCAAAGACAATTAAGTCCTTATACCGACTTTAATAAAACAAACTAGAACAAATATTTTAAAACACTAATTATACTAAATAACTTGTCTGTCACTTCTCTTGTTGTTTTCATTCAATCTCCATTGAGCTCAACCCATAAACCATAAACCTATCGTCAAAACAAAACTAACTTTTTAGCATCATGTAACCATCGACATGTATAAGAACGTTTGACTCCCTTTCTTGTTTCGTCACAAATTCTTAACCTAACTAAAGACTGACCAGGTAATGTAAATAAGAGTAACGAGACCTAACCTTATAATCTACAAGTGTAGACTACAACTTATATTTTGACGAGTTATACTCCTTTCTAACTTGAAGCTTCGTATGAAATTTTAGGGAAACTCCAATGATTTGCAAGCAAAGGACAGAAAAGTACATTTAGTATTTTTGCATTCATTCAGAACAGAACTGCATAGAAGCAGTGAGACAGAGCCAGAAACGTTGAGACTATCGTTTCCATAATGTTTGAATGCAGAATACCAGCCGACCGTTGTAAGTCATAACCCCATCAACTTTCTTTGCTCCAACATCTGGCGGAGGAATGTTGCTGATATTGTGCAAACCTCTTGATCAATCTGTACGTATTGTTTTGTGCGAGCAGACCCATTACGAATGGTGCATCTAGAACAACTGTTACCTCATCTTTTCTTAATTTATTTTCATACTTTGCTATGGTTTACGGTTGTAAGAAGACTTGCACTTTGAACTTAAAGTGAAATCTGCAAGTGCAAAGGAAGCAGAAACTCGTGAAATGCTTCCAAGAATTTACATACTTTGTGTATAAATGCAACCAAAAAACTTCAATAATCTACGGAAAAAGTCATTCATACAAAAAATATTCTATGCTGCAAACAAAAAAAACATCATCAAAAGAATCGGTTCATTTAGGTTATCATTGACTCACAATTACACTCATTTTACCCATTGTTTAATAGTAATAAACCCTTAATTTCATGATTAATGAAAGGGAAACATATGTACTCCGTTGGAAGAAGTAAAATTGTATTTTTAGCCATTAGGAGTAAGGAACTGACAACAACATAAATTGACAAAGCAGCAGAATTGCCTACACTATAGAAATTCCTCGAAAAAATACTTGAAGCAGAGCAAGAGCAAATTGAGTTGTCGACACAATTAGGAAAATTGCTTGTACACTTCGTTCTTTTGTGCTGGCAGAATTTCCCATTCACACAGCTAGAAAATGTTGTTGAAGAGAGTATAAAAGAATATGGAGCAAGTTTATTTGCTCAAGACAAACGAGCAGTCATTTTTAATGCTGTTATCTTTTCGCGCTACGAGTACCCTCAAGAAAGTGTGCTAGTAATTAAGCAAACATTATTTTCACTTTCACACAGATACACGCATCCATCCTTTGAGATTTGCTACACGCGAGTTGTGTAGTAGCTTTAAAAAAATGTATCTTACAACATATTAATGCAAAAATGCTGCCCTCCTTATTTAATAACAACATTTTAATGTAAGATTAATGTTTCTTTTGAATAGACACGTATGCTTGATTGAAGTTAATTGAGAAAATACACTTGTTCAAGTATAGATATCTTAGATGAACAAGGTATTTCGCGCACTGTTAATCAGATGGAGTGTGAATAAAATAATGAAAGAATTAACTAAAGTATGCAAACGACAGCTGTAAAGTGGCTAATTGCAAGAAAGGAAACCTGTCACCAGAAAGTGTTTGGCTACTAATAATATGGCAAGAAGAAAAAGTTAGCAGAAACTTTCCACTTTCCCTGCCCACATGGCAGCTTTTACACACGTTTCAATGTGCCTTTACCTAATTACAACGAGCACTCCGAAACTTTTATAAAGCAATGCATTCTTCTCGTACCATCATTTCCCTGAAATTATTAAAAAGAAGGGAAGTCAAGAATGGTGGTTTTCCTCTTTAAAAGAAATTTCTTACAATTTTTTGGAGTTTTATTTTTCTAAACTAGGTGTCTATTCCATTAGCATCCTTTTCATCACTCCTTTTTGTATCTTACTTTCAATAAGCATGATGCGAAAAAGATAATGATAAAAATACTGATAACAACGGAAAATAACAAAAAAGCTTCATTGTCAACGCAGAGAATGGAAGATAAATACGCGGTATAATATGATAATATTTTTTCCAGTGTAGCGGAGGAGTAGCGGAGGAGAAAAAAGAGCGACGATTATGAATAGAAGATCGCCCGTTTTTCTTTTCAATGTTGCCACCATATGAATGGCTGAGAACGTATTTTCAAGTAGTTGTTCGTATCTTCAAGGGAAATTCGACTAACTTGCCTACTACCACGAACATAAAGTGGTTTTATGCATTATGTTATTTCTACTTGCTACATCTACCTACACTACACCACCATACTACCGTGAAAACTTTCTTTTATTCATATTTTCTTTTCCATTGTGGACAAAACTAGAAAAGAACAGAGGAAACGAAGAAAGAGACAGTGAAAGCTGGGTAGACGAAGAAAGTGAGAGTCGAAAAATAAACTTTTATGTGTGTATAAAATGATGATGCTCCTTTCTACTTTGCTCGTATTTCGCCGTATTTTTTTACAATATAAAGTGTGCATGTTTCACTGACAATAGAAGAGAAAGTAGAAAAAAGGGAAAATAGCGGCGTCGTCGGCAGCTCCATGCAATGGAATTAGTTCTTCATGTGAAATGAGATTATTCCGTATGGGGTTTGAATATTACTCAAAACTTAGTTTTCTAACAGGAAGTTAAGTGAGGTTGAAGTGGTAATACATATTGCACAATATCTTTAGTAGAGTGTGTGTCTAGTATCATCTTCATACTTCCTTCGTTTGCCTTTCGGCTTGGGCAACCAACTAAATTTACTTTTTTCTAGCTTAAAGATAGCACAAGTAACCAACTTTTTCAAACTGCTCAATTTTGGTGACAGTGCTCTAGGCCGCTGCGTGTGGAAATATAAAGAAAAAAGTTTTTTAATGTTCCGTTGAACCTTTTTTAGTATGACGCAAGCTTAGAGTATAGACGGTCTAGCAGGTGAAATCATTAAAAAACGGAACTGAGCATATTTCTGTGATCATTGTGACTGCATGAACAGTGTGTCACTACAACCACAGGATTTTTATATATAATTTTAATGAGAAGCAAAAGGGAAGAAAATCTCATTAATTTAGTTTTTATTTTGAGACAAACTTCCCTTAATTAATTTTGAAGGAATATGTTTATTGTGGTGGGCTTTATCAAGCACTTTCGTAGTGCTCGTGTGGTGTAGGTGAAATAATATTGAATCTAGACGCATAAACGTAATGTGTTGAAACCCCGTTTTCCTAGTAATGTCAAATGTCTATTGTTCAAAAAAATCGTAAGAGGATTTCCGTTTGCTATTTCTGTTGAAGATGAAAGGAATCATCTTTTGCCAAATACCACTTGAATTCTCACGGGGAATTATAGAGAACAGCAAATGAAACAGAGGGGAAAGTAAAATACAACAAAACGATGGCAATACCATAAACTAGATTGGTTCTCGTCCTCGTCGTCAGGCTGAAAGTCACGTAGCTAGCCGGTTGTTTGCAATTCATTTCTAAGTAGGTTTGATACACAGGAAAGTGAAAACTTCCATTTTGTTGCACTAAAAGTGTGGGTTTCCATTAACGTGAACTGCAATGGAGAACGCAGGAATTAAAAATTTACAAAAGGAGCTCGAAGTGAAAGTGAGTATGGGTATATAACAATTAACTGGTAATGAATCGAATGGATTCCTATTTTATCTCTGGTACTCTTGATTCTGGTCTATTTGTGCTTTGAGTGCTATGATTCGGTATCTAAAAAATTAACAAAGACTGGTAAACACAACTTTTACTGTGAATGTCTTAGAACTCGATGAACTAGACAGTATTTACCCTTTAAAGCCAAGATAATAGAGTGAACACTTTTTCTAAGATGGTTGGTTAAAATGACTACAATTTGCACAGAACATCATTTAGTTCTATTGTTAAATCAAGATGAGATGTTCGATCTCCAGCAACGTTTGACAGTATAAATTCTAAACTTGTTTTTAGTTAAATATTTACTTCATGTTTGCTAAACAACGTTTTTACTTTTCCACTGGCTGACCTCACCTACCTTTCAGGTAGTTTGTTAAAATGTCAAGAATCATATAATTTTTGAAAAAAATGTCATAAGAAAAGAGAAGCACTTAAACCGACAAGAGAAAAATACAAGCTTATACATTTTTCACACATAACCGCATTTTACAGTAGAAATATTTTGAGGATGTGTTAACCGCAAAAATTATCTGCCCGAAAAAGTTAGTCAGGCCTCAAAGGTCCCATTTAATTTTTGTCTGGAACGAAAAGTTCAAAGAGAAACGACAAAGCCAGTAACCACATTAGGGTAAGAAGACGTAGATTTTACTTGTCTGATAAACCAAGAGATCAGCGAGCCGTGTCTGAATGAATGAAACAAAGAAGTTTTATATTAAGTGTTAACTACCATTATCTCTTCATAATTTAAGATTATAGTTGTGAAAGAATGCATGTATGTATAAGTATTATCAGCATTATGAACAAGAATCTATGCAGTTTGACACATACTTTTTACTTTCAACAGGAAGTCAAAATATTGTGTGCAAAGTTAAGCAGTATGTGAAATAAAACTGACGATGGGTTTACCAAGTCATGCATGTCAAGATAAGGGAAATGACGACCAACAAATAATATCTACACGTACACTCTCACCAATGGAAGGGCAACGTCATACCAAAATCAGATTTCATTCATACAGTACTTATTCAAATCTTGATTTCTCAGTCCATAATCCTATTCAAATATAAAAATAATATTTGCCGTGAACAAAATTGAGAGAAAATTTTAGGCATGCAGATGATTTTTTTACATTGCTGAAGAAATAAATGTTGGATACTGAACAGATTATGCAATATCATGTAATAGAAACCAAGTACAAACGCATGTCATTTCAAGTCCAGTGATAAAGGTAAATCGCCCACGAATATTAAGACATCATACCATCTATATCACTGCTATGCATGCATTTCTTTTTATTTAGCTCTAACCCATATCACCGCAATTTTCTTAAAATTGCAAAGTAAATTGTAACTTCATTTTACTCATCTAACGGAACGCTGGTTTGTTTAAGGAAATTTCGCTGCAATGTCTTGGACGGGTGGGTGGTAGGTATTTTAAACCAAAATCTTTCAGCCAATGTCGTCGTTTTATGTTACTTAAGTAAACCCGGGTTGTAGTCTCAAATTGCATAGAACAAGTAAGCAAACTGGTTGTACGTGTGATGCTTTTTGACACCAAAACTGTGCATGGCAAAACCGGATGTTCTAAATTCAAGATTATTGCTCCATGTTTCACTCTGTTTATATGAAGATAATACCTCCTGCTGGTTTGCTGCCGCAACTACAGCATCTGTCATGCCATTCTCCTTTTCCTTTGCAGTGTTTACTGTATTCACAGACAGACATTAGACTTCCAGGGATGGAAATGGAATGTGGTGTCTATGCATGTACATGAAATTGTCGTGGAGTTGCTTATTTACTTGAGTAAAAGCAAGTGCTTATAGATAAAATTGGGCATGAAAATTCTTACAAGTATCCCTGGACCTTGAAATTTCATGATGCAAAGAAAGCGATCTCTCATAAAAAGATCTACATTGGTCTCTCTATACAAAGATCTCTTTCTCACAACATAAACAAAAATACTTGGATACCCTGAATGAAAAGTAAGAACTCCCCGGTCTTAGCACTAATTCTTTTAAAAAGTTACTATACATCCCTTATCCAACTGGAGAATCCCGGAAAAACAAAGAAACTCTGGAAGAATCCGAAGACCGAAAGAATAAGCTAGAGTTTAAGAATTTCCATGCCCGGATAAATGGATGGGAATGATGTTCCATGAAGGGGAAAAGGTTTTAATGGAGAATGAAAAGGCAAGCAATATAACTATTGTGCTTGTACTGTTATACACAGCAGCCATGTGTCACGGGTACTTATTATAGAAAAAGAGTGAAACGGGAAGCTGAAACTTGTTCAGCGTGGAACACATTGCGTGCAAAAGAGTGTATTAAGGTAGCAGACTTCAAGATGATTTTCGTGTCTGTTTGTCACCCTTTATATAACCTGACAAGCATAAGGTTTAGACCGTTTGGGACCATTTTTTGCGGTATTTGGGAAGGCACGTGCTTACACATCGTGCATTGCTTTCCCTGCAATAATCATTCTATATCATGTACGCATTATACTACTGAATACTATACTACATTATGCAAGTGTCTGTCTACCACTGTCTCTAGTAAATGCGGTGACAATTTTAAATATTCAGAGAATACAGACAAATAAAGGATGGTTTTTGTTCAACGATTTTTGTACCGTATTGCTTTCTTGAGACCTTTACAAGTTAGCAATCGCGTTACAATATATGAGGAAATATGGTGTGGGTCAGATCTCACACTATATGTTTTTGTCCTTTGAAAATTTATGGAGTTTCGCGAGGCTCACAGAAACGATTTCCAGACACAATGTGAGTCTGACACGACAATTTTTAATCATAAATCTTGGATAAACCTACTACCACCAGTATTTTGATTGTTTCTTATGAATTTCAAGCAAACAAAAATAGGCTGCAAATCGTGGTACATATGTAGTCATAATTAAGTCGTTTTACTGCCAATCATATACACATGCTACCGAATGCAACCCAGATCCTTTTTGGGTTGAATATTGCAAAATATTCACAAAAGTGGTAAATGCAGATAGTTTTATTGCCAAACGCTTTAACAATGTTTTGCCTTCAACTTAGGCTTTTGGATGCAGTCGGAATACATGAATCCTCCTATTACTGGAATAATGTTTACAATGGCTTATGGGACAGTTGACTTTCCTGGATTCATGCCAGATACCGTTTTCATTGGCGAATAATGTCAAGTGATTCAAGGCTTAAGGAAGCGTAACCAAACAGCTCATTTTTTCAATAAACGTGATCGTTTACATCATTTATGATCCGTGTTATTTGTGTAAGGAAAATAGGAAAATGGTCGTTTATTAAAAAGTTGCTGTGAAATATGCATCTGAGGATTTGATATGAAAGCTATACTTATTCAACACGGGGGAAATTCTATTAAGCTACTTAAGAACCAAAAATATTATTCCAAATTGAAATATCGAAGTACGCTTTTTTATTGCATGTTTTACTACACATTTTCAGGTTAAGAATGTGCTACGATCGTGATCGTAAATAATTTTTTTAAAGGAAAATGATATATAATTTTTGTCAAGTTGTATATTCACTCTACAAATACTAAGTGCTGAATTGGCTACGTTTTGTCATATATTTTCGATGGTAAAATAAATAGCGCTGACAAGTTTGCAGACTTACTCAGTGAGAATCTTGCGGGAGTTATATTTTCTGTAAAACGTAGGAATTCACGGTGCATCCTACGAGTGCGTGCCTCACTGAAACTGTGCCAAATCAAGTTTACTCATAAGGTCATACATATATAACTTCTAGTTAGAACATGGTATTATCAAGTATTTATTGTTTTTGTCGACGATTCAATTTACTGCATCCCGTTTTCCATATCATATCACCACATCATAATTTTTTGTGCAGATTATTTACGAGAAAGTCATCTATATTTTCAATGACAGAAATAGATTATAATTATTGTAACTTGTAACTATTGTATGTTTTATGTAGGGTTTTCTTGCTTTGCTTCTTGAAAACTATTGGTGGGATTATTGAAGCGTTTAGAACTTGAACTTGTATTATTATTATTATATTTCCTAAACATTTCAAGCTTATCGATTGTCACTCAATGTGAACGATATCGAGTGTACCATTGATTTCTTTTCAGATGAAGGCAATTTCATATATACTATAATTCTCTCTATTTTGATTTATTCTAGAAATTGGACGATTGTATCTTTGCCTTCTTCACTATTGAGATGCTTATCAAAATGACAGCAATGGGAATGGTGGGACATGGAGCCTACTTCGCTGAGAAATGGAACTGGCTCGACTGTTTTATCATTGTAACAGGGTGAGTACCTCATTTATATCTTAAATTGCCATACTCCAGTAATATATTGTTTATATGATAAACTTTTTTGGGTAGGAAAGATGTACTTGTTTTCAAATTGATGTTCATGTGAATATCCATAAATGTCAGTAAAATGTATAACGCAATTTTCTCCATAAGAAATCTCTTTGTGGTATACGAGCAGTATACATCGTTTATTACAAGAGCACTTTGCATTTTCCAAATTATCTCACTGGTTTCCTTCCATTTGACGTCATTCAGTAATGGTAAACTGTAAGTGGTGATGAAGTTGGTAGTGGTGGCATTGGCATGCTAGTTTTTACGCCATCACCCACCTCACCATACCACACACCTTTCTCACATGGGTGGTAAAAGGGAAGTAAAATCATGAAACCTAATTTTCTCAGTGTCATTATCCATAACAGAAGAACAAAAAGTATGCCTTAAGTTAAGATATGAATATAAAGCTTAACTCGATTTCATTTCGCATCATTTCTACTTACTTTTTGTCTTCATAGCATCGACAATGGTTGTGTAGTTTTTGCAATGTGGAGAGTTACTTCTCCATTTCCCCCTGCGTGTATTTTGAAAGCAACATCGTTATTAATAGTAACTTATATATTACACGTCATATATTTTCCGTGTTGTGAAGGGTTAAGAAAATCTGAGACGTGATGATGATGAATCCTTTCTGCACGGTATTCAGAGAGTATCTATGATGAAGAAAGCGTATGCATACGAAAAGAAAGTTTTCTATCCCGTGGAATAAACTTTCTCGACTTTCTCACAACAACTGCTCATGGATGTCTAAATAGTTTTCTATAACTTTGTTCAATATCTCATTCTTCACCAAAACTAAGTATACATCAAAACTAACATGTTTTAAGTTAAAGCTAGTAACATGCACACTTTCAAGTATATCAGACTCAAGGGCTCCTATGAGTGTCTAATGTACTAAAAGATAACAACTCTCGGTAGTTGCAATCTCTTCTTTTCTCACACAAAATGATTTAGTTACTTCCGCTTCGTGTGAAAATAAGCAGTCAGTCAGACGGCTCGGATTAGCTGAGTCAACTCAGGTAGCAACAATAATACAACTATGCATGCCCATTTTTCTCAACTCTCTTTCAGTATATTTTATAATAATGTTTTAAACTCTAGACTTTCTCTTGAACTGCATATCTGTCATTCTATTTTAAAAGAAATGTGTCTTGTCAAAAGCTATAAGTCTTTAGAGCCAGTGCTGTATTTTTTCGAAAAGTTAAAACATTTTTTGATTATCACCTACCCCATTTCATTCTGTTTCTATTTTTGTACTTTTCCCAATGCTTAAAACTAAAGCTGGCTACAGTTGTACCTTTTACAGTGTATTTGTCTCTTACAGCGCAATTGACTGTACTTAGTGACATGATTTCACACATCGCCTGAATCAGAAAGTATCATTAAAGCTTCAAAGTATCAAAAGCTGTAGTCTTCAGTTGCTGATCTTTAAAGTTGGAACCGAAAGGAAGCCGACGCAAACTAAGCCGAAAAGTCATGAAGCGGTTGGAAAAGCAAAGTAAAGCTGCTAACTCTGTTTAGTCACTTTTATTCATGCAATATTCCTCACCCATACTTATGTAGTTACGAAATAGAAAGCTACGTTTTATCCCACATATTTTTGGCGCGTTCTTATTCAGACATCTATTTGCAAAACCAATATGAGCGTACAAACAAATGGTAAAACATTCATTTTTACGATTCCAAGTGGCGCCCACAATAATAAATATAATCTTAGGGTGGTTTGCTTCTGCTGATTACAGATAAGAAAATTGCTCTCATAAAACTACTGAGCAGTGAATTGGGCTGTTAGACTAAAAATTGATGCTCAATGCCTACATTATGCTACTGCATAAGAGATTTCATCAAAGTGTCAACCAACTCGTGATTTTTTGCCTTTTAGTTCAGTTTTTAATAGTTCAAAGCAGAATTACAGGAATTATTTCAAAGATGTAAAATACAGTATATTAATTACTTACTCACGGGACACAATATGAATGGCTACAGTAAGCACGAATAATCCATGCATTATTATAATGGACGCAGCAAGTATCAGTTCAAACAAAAGTCTGGAGATACGAGATACTACATTCTACATTTTACGACAAATTTTTAGCCAAATGATAAATTCTGGTAAAAAAATAAAGTGAAAAAGCAAAGCTGTAAAATGTGCAAATGTAAAAAAGAGCACTGTATAAAATGAAAAATGTATTATTTAAATCTTTTAGCATGTCCACAATTTAAACCCAGTTTGGGGCTACAAATCAATCTTAAAAAATAACTTTTATAACTTACTGAAAGTTGGACCTGAAGGCTCAAAAGGATCAAACTTTATTTTTGTACTGCAAAGATTTATTTTTGCTTTTGGGACTTTAATAGATACTTTTACTGATTCAAGTTGTCATTGATTGAATCAATCAATAAAATGCAACTTTACAATCATTCACCTTGTATATGGCAAAAGGTGTTAGTTTTTGCGATGAGCATCTTCCATCACACATCAAATCTGCGCATCTCAGGAAAAGCAATAAAAGATGACATAAAACTAAAAGCACAAAAGTTCGTTTTATCCATGGCCGCAGAGAAAACATTCCACTCTCACAGAGTCATTGGTCTCAAGCATATAGCAAAAACCCATAAAAATTGAAATATGAACAAAATGAATGTATGAATTCATATAAACAAACGGAAACGATAAAGATGATAACAAATAATGCTACGTATATACAAATATAAAACCAGAATAACTGTTAATTTTAGTGTCAAAAAAGGCTTTTAAAAAGTTACTAGCATTGCAAAGAAAGATGAATATTGATGCTTTTATGTTGCATGAAGATTTTACAAATAACCTTTTTTATATCAAGGCCTCTTAATAGTAAATGACACAACAGGGAAACAACTTTTTTGGCAATTCGGAACAGTTGTTTATCTCAAATAGAGGACGTAATGTTACAGGAAAACGGAATTTCTCTGGTAAATTATAATAATATGAATTCTTAACATGAGTTGAGATCACATTTTGCATACGATAAGAGGCTAGGTTTTAAGTTTGCGAATTGTACATCTTAGAATAAAGATTGAATTGTTTCTAACAGTGAAAGCAAAACTACCCATAGGTAATGGTTTTTGTAGAAGCTAAAACAGAAGTGAACGGGAAGGATGGGTTGGTATATAACAAGGATGAAAGTGGCAACGTGCAAACATCAACCACACCATTTAACTCATTTTTCTTTAGTACGGTACAAAACAACCATTCATACAGAGTTTACAGCTACTATTAGAGAAAACAGTATTACAAAAGGAACACACTGCTCCTAAAAGGATGTTATGCACACCCATAAAACAGATTGCGATCAATAAATAATCGACAAATGTACTCTTTTCTTATCGTTTGCATATGTGATACACTATTATGCAAATGTATTCTCCTAGTATAATGGCGTGAAACAGGTTGTTATACACAACACTTCCCAACCAGGAAGAACACAAGGAAAGAAAGAAATTCAACTCATTGTATCACACCACGAAGCAATAAAAAGTTTATGTAGAAATATATATGTACTCAATATATACATGTAGATTTACTATCATTTACAATGCTTTATTACAGACAGACAACCAGACAGAATGAAAGAGAAAGCAATTTTATTCTTGTTTTCGCTTTCTTTCTCAGTCCAACGCTACTACTTTGTAAACATGTAAGCATGAATAAAATAAGCAAGTGAAACTTTGTATGGGTTGTACTAGCTTCGCTTAGAAGTTGCAGGTACTTTTTCCTATGCGTAGTTGTAGAGTTGCGTTTTTAGTGTTTGACGTGTACATAAAAGAAACCAGTATATCTAGTCTACTTGTTAGGAAAGTTTAACATGGATAACTATAAATTGTTTGATTGTTGCAACAATAACAAATTGCACTGATAGCTGTACGTGGAAAACAAAAGTACGTGACGCTGCATATGTATCAAAATTTACCTTTGTAATTCAAGTTGTTCGTCGAACATTCTTCTTTTCAAGTTTTCTTGCTACTTGTTTAAAAGAAAAACAAAGAGTTCAATTTTATATTATAAATTTAAATTAAATTTTGGATACAGTCATCATTATAGAACTTACATGTGTAATTATTGAGATAACATAAGTAAAAACAAGCGAATGCTACTCCACAGATTAATGTAGGATGGGCGGTATTATAACGATTATATTTAGTGAACGGTATACTTATCCGTGTTTGTCATTATATAAGTAATCTTAGGGACTAGTTGCCAACTCGCCATACCAGTCATTATCTATTTGGTTCTTCCTTGCTGTGTAAGAGAAAAGAAAGGAAGTGCAAAATATACAGACACACATAAAGAGAAAAGGCATTTTGTGAGTATACAAAACATACTGCTTTTACACGCATGAATAATGTATTATGGCATGAACAAAAGCCATTGTAATTTCCCTATTTTTCCATAAGGAAACAAATTACGGGACTTTCTACATACAGAGGCAAAGGAAGGGGTAGACCAGACCGAAAACGAAAAGAAGAGGTATAAAGTAGCAGCTATGTAGATCGGTCACTGCCGTAACTGTAACGTGTTACAGCTTGGTACGTCGAGAGAGCGAAAGATATTGTCTTGTTGGATGCACATCACAAAACATAACGAAAAGTTAATATGCACACCATACTGTTATAAGCATAATAATGCCAAAACTGTCTGTCGCTGCAGTTGTAGTCTTCAATAAACTTTGTCGAATGTACATTAGCCCAGCATATTTTGAAGAAGACCATCATATATACCGCTTTTTCATCAGTTATAGGAAGTGTCGTCTGGAAAGAAGCGGAGAAAGCATAGGCGAAACTTCCAAAATCTATTAGCCTTGGCAAATTGATTTATAATGATGATGGTTTCAACGATTCGACAGTTTTGATTTAGCTTTTAACTTTATCGATAATCTGTTGTTAGTCTTAAAAGAAAAGTAGACTATGATAATGTTCTTCTGTCATGTTATATGAGAAAACACCATGTTCTAGCAAAGAAACACTTTTCCCATGCAACTTGGTAAACTACATATAATAGGCATGATATCAAGATAGTCTAACGGCAAACTTTATTAAAGGTGAAAGCACTTTTGTATAATATCAAGCAGCAAAAGTGTATATTATGTTACCTCAAATTATTAGATGATGTAATCTTTTATATTGCTCAGCCCTACGATGCTACTGATGTACACTTTCCATGAGAAATGCATATATCTATGTGGCTACGATAAATGTATAACGTGTAATTTGTACCTTGTATCAATCTTCTAATTTATTCACCTTGTTACCACAGCCTTTCTATTACTTTTTTCAGACTGTTCGAGTACTGCCTTCCAGATGTGGATAGCGTAAACCTGACGGCAATTAGGACGATCCGAGTTCTTCGACCACTGAGAGCAATTAATCGCATCCCTAGTGAGTCATAAACTTTTATCGCTCTTCTTTATATCCTATTCCATATTATAATATAATACGTTATGTTTATTTACGCTGAAATATTTAGGATAAAAATGTGACCAAATATAAATGAAGTTTTCCGTTGCTTTTTTTGGTTACACATGAAGCGAAAAACGAGAGCGTATATAACGCACAATGTTGACATTAGTTTTGTGGGGAAGCAAAAATGCTGCCGAACAAAGATATGATAATTGTCCTGGTCCTTGGCACACAACAATCTGGAAAAAATATTTGCAATAATATTATTGCAACCTATTACATCTCAACTTGTAAAGCAGCTTATTTCTCTGTTGTCTGCATAAACGTTACTAGACAGAGAAACTGCGGCGTCCTGTCTATTACGTTGTTATACCTTGAAATATATGTAATCATATAATTGTGTTAGATTCGTCCACGGTGAATGTGTGTACCTGAGCTTGTGAATGTTCTTTTTCCCATCTAAATTTACTCTACGGTCCTTGCCACGTTCCTATTCCCTCGGTGTGTTGATGTCAGCGTTTTTTAGTGGGTTTCACTAAATTTATTGTGCATGCTTCCCTAGCTCTCAGAGTCTGCATTGCTCTTTTATTACTATTGATGAATCGTCATTTGGGAGCACTAGAAAATTAGATCCTTATATAATAATGCTGATTAGGGCTCGCAAGCAAGGTAATCCCAACAGCAATCTCACAATTCCCCATGCACGATCAGAACATGCTTGTTAGACAAGCACTGCTCAAAAGAGCTTTTTGAGGATGCGCAATCATTTTAATATTCCTTTACACTGGAATGGTTTCGGTTCGGATAAGCTTAATTGGACTTTATGCAACCGTATCGCCTATGAAAGTTGTAAGTCAAAATTCATATATGAAGGCAAACGGGTCCACAGGCTTCAGGAAGGAGTAGTTTTCATGATACACATGGAATTGCTGCATCTTTTAAAAAGTATTAACGGTAGTTTACCGCATTTCTATGCGGAGTAACAAATTATTAATAAAGTGCCAACGCGGCGATAAATCTTGTAACGATACCATTACATTTGTGGAGTGCTTACCGTGAAAGCAGTCATGACTGGAAACTACCTACTTTACATTTTTAACAGAGGTATACGCGCAAGTGAAAGGTCTAGTTTATCATTACGTGACAAGGGGAAAATCACAAACATAAAAATAAAAGATGCAGACAACTTTTGCCACTAAAGTAAAATTGTCAGACATTCATAATAAAATTAATGTAAATTGTCGGTAAGACCTTGACTCAGCTGAAATGGCGATATGAATACTTTCATCATTTGAAGTTCGGGTCCATGAGCACCCGTAATCGTTTTCTTAAAACTCAAAAATTCATTTGCCGCATAATGTATTGCGGTTGGGTAGGGTAATGCAGGTTGCATATAATGTGTTCAGCATTACTTGCGATCACGAAACGATATAAAGTTGAGAGTAGACACCTAGTCGTGGTTCTCTAGAGTCTAGAGTAGTTGCATCACACATGTCTCCGTTTCCATTCCGTGAATTTCATTCAAAAGAAAACTATCGGACCGCCACAGAAAACTTTTTCTGCATTCACTAAATGCGCCACCATAAATTATCTGGATGATGACAAAAATTGGAAATAAAGGTGATGCAGAGGATGTACAAGTTATGGATTGCGGGGCCATAAACTGTCAAAATACTCCAAAACGAAGAAATAGCATACCGCTACCCACATACTTATGAAAAGTCTGGAAGAAAGTATTACCCTTACACGATTTTATCTGTATGGTATTCCTCGTATACTTGCAAATTGAAGGGTTAATGTGGTGTGAGCAATATTATTATTGCACCATTTATGGATTTCACAAATAACGAGGTGCTTTCCAATATGAGTGATGACAAATATGCAAGATAAAGAATAAGAGAGTAGAAATATTTGATCGCGTCAGTTATTTTCTCGCATGTGCTACTTTCATTTGCTCGCAACTGCGCATTTTGTTTTACAAATAAAATTTTACATTATTATTGTTCAGCTACTACTGTTCACTTTGGTTTTTGGAGATAGGATCGTGGAAAGATTATAACAAGCAAACGGTCTTTTTATAAGGGAACTACAACTTTTTATTGCTATTAGCGAAAATTTTAGAAATTTTGTTGAAATGGTTCAACTGACTGACATTTCCAAAATTCGCAAAAAAAACTGCTAGCTGTTCCAGACATGCACAAGCATGTGTAAAATTACTTTGCTCTAGCAAGCTATCCATCATTGGGACTGTTAATGAGTAATACACATTGAGGGTTAATCAATTTTCCAGATTCTGTTTGCAGATCGTGGCTAGAAGGAGCAGTAAGCTAAAATATTTTCCCAATGTCAAAATCAGTCAAGCATGCTTTAACTTTCACCGGGCCTGAAATTTTGTTGATGGCTGCGAAAAACATGATTGAATCTAATTTACGATAAACTTGTGTCTCTAAAAGAGCAGGACCAATGCAAACAAAACTGCTTTCAGCCAGTTATTTTGTGATGTTATGAATGCTGTATGTCTAGACTGGAAACATTGTTAGTTCAAGTCTACAGTACATGTCTGCAAACAGCGGTTATTCTCTTTCTCCCCAAGGTTCCAGTGTTTGCGTGTTAATTAAATCATAGAATTAAATAAATCAGAAGCACATATTACTGTATGCCATGTCATAACTCTTGATTATTTGATTTCTCCTCCTTTCAGGTATGCGGATTCTTGTGATGCTTTTGCTCGACACGCTTCCCATGCTCGGCAACGTTCTTCTCCTGTGTTTCTTTGTTTTCTTCATTTTTGGGATTATCGGTGTGCAGCTGTGGGCTGGAACCCTGAGACAGCGTTGCTTCATCGATCTACCACCTGGAATTACCACCAAGCAAGAAAAGTATGTCTTTTGTGAGGAAGAGGGACATCTTCCAATATCTCATTTTTCTTCATTCTTTCGATAAATTATTATGCAAACTTAAACTACTGATTTTCCAATCTCTTTCTCTCTCTATCTCTTGTCATTATTTTCTTTTACAATTCGTTCACAACTCCAAACAACTCAGTATATATCTTCTGTATATAAATGTATATATGATATGTATATAATATTGTATCTTGACTATATATATCTCATCACATCAGAAATATTAATTATGCACACACTTATTACATAATATACAATCACACAACATACCAGTTTTTATTTCATGTTTTTACCATTGATTATTATGACTCCAAAAGTATATGATTTTTTATACCATTTATTTTTTAAATTATGTAATTTTATAATAATTTTGTTGTCTATTTTTTGGTTTACTCCTTGTCGAATTTTGAAAACTTGAAACTTGCGAAATCTGTCGAACTCGCGAAAAAATATCCGAATCATCTTGTGTGCTACCAACCACTACTTCTGTCTGTCTCTCTTTCTCTCTGTCTCTCACGGTTTTTCACATGTGTACCATTTCCACGCACGATACCATGAAAATCACATGAAACGTGCTCTTGAACCTGAACGCATCTTCGTTCGTTCGTTCTTAATTCTTCTTCCAACAATTGTTGTTGACCCGGGGCCTTTTGGTAGACCAAAGCAAATCTACACGGTGCGAGTGCCAAATCTGCAGTAAGGAACTCTCTTTCTCAAAAACCAGTTGTTTAGTTGAAAAACCTATATTTTTGAGAAAAATGATACGTTAATGTTGTAATGATCATATATAATGCCTATTGTGAAAAGCATACAAAAATAATATGAATTTTGACATTTTTTTAGCAAATTTAACAGTATAGTTTGATAATTTTTAACACACATACGAGTGTGCTTTAGGATCACATGTTTTTTTGATTTCCTTGTGTGCGTTTCGTCCAACCAGTCGTCATTTTTCATTGCAGATGAATAAAACTTCCCGATTCAACCAACATTAACAAATGTTTTTATTTCTCGGTTTTTATATACGTAGCTTTTATAGATGCCACCACTAGTTACTAGTGTGAGTTTTGTCCTGTGATTGTCTTCTTGTAAGCAACCGCCTTTCTTTGGGTCGGACCAACTAGTCCCACTCTCTTAACAATGCATACCAATCATGCTATCCTTTTGTGAAAGTATAAAAACCAATAACTTTGTATATATTAATGACTATAATAGTGCATATTCCCTTTTTACAGGAACATTTCCAAAAAAAAATAACTATCCCAAACTGTAGACTAGAATCTGAATTGGATCACTGTAGACACTCTTAGATAACCAGACGGACATATTCGATGATAGACATAACGCTGATATGACGGTAATACGTAATTGATGACCTTTGAGCCAAGTAAGACTGACAAAAGTCATCATAAATGTATTAAGGTAGCGTAGCGTGTAAGTATACATACAGGGGCGCAGCCAGACCTTCCGCCAGAGGGGTGCAAGCTATTTTCAATGTAACACATGCGTGTTGTTGATGTGAACCTATGACAGGATTTTGATTACAAGATAATGGTTTTTAAGAACCTTTCATATATTTGTGATTAAACGAAAAAATTTAAATGTGGAGTATAGATTCAATTTTTTCTGAAACGCTTTTTTGGATATACTTTTCATAAAACTGATAATTTTAAGGTATTATATTTTGGTATTGGTTTTATACTAATGTTTCTAATATTTGATTTTTAGAAAATTGAAAATTTTTAAGAAAGGAATGCAAGGTTTTAAAGATACAGCGGTATTTGGATTAAAAGTATGCACATTTGAAGAAACCTAAACAGTTGGAATAGAATTATGTGAACCGTAAAGGAAATTCATAAATATTTCGTACCAATAAATAACAACTCAAATATTTTAAACAAAAAGTCCTAAATTTTAAAAGAAATTCAAAAATTTTAAATCAAGGTTAGGAAATCTTTGATGAAATCCAAACTGTTTAATCTTAAGTTTGTAAATGTTGAAGGAAATCTAATCGTTATGAACGCAATTTCCTAAATTTCATAATATGTCCCAATATTTAAAAAAATTTGTACACTTTAAAAGAAATCGAAATACTTTAAATAAAAATTGTAAACTTTAAACGAAATCCAAACAATTTAAACACAAGTTTGTAAATATCAAATGAAACCCAAACATTTGAACAAATAGCTTGTAAATTTTTAAAATAAACCTAACCTTTCCAGCGACAATTTGAAAGTTCTAAAGGGAATCCCTACATTTCAAATCAATGCTTGCAACTCCTAATGAAAAACTAAATGTTTTAAATAATTACATAATTGTATATCTTAAAAACAGTCCAAAAAATATGTTTGTTAATCCCAAAGGAAATTCAAATAAATAAGCCTGACGCTTAAACAGAATTACAAAAATGTTTTTATAAAAAACATAAAGGTTCCAAGCAATATTTCTTATTTATGAAAGTTAGCTTGAAACTTTTTATAGATCAAACCAACAAATAAATTATTCAAATGATTTTGTTCTACTCTTTTGTTTGGAATTTTTGAGAATCCTATGTCGAATCATTTAATTATGTAGGCATATTGTGGAAGCTTTTGTAAGCATTTTGGCATCAGCAGAAGAAGAATTAGAATGTAGTTTAAAGGAAAATCAAAGTATGTTTAAGCATATGAAACTATGATTGATGTATTGGGGTGACATTTAAGTATTCAGAAGGTTTATTATGTAAAGTTTGTAAACTTGAGGCACAGTTTCATAGTAGTTGTTACAAAACTGTTTAATGTTGTAGAAACAAAGGAAATTTTGTAGAGTATCCACCAGAAAATTTAGAGCATGCAATAAAACATTTATTTCCAAAATTCCAGGGTGGTGCAAATGCACCGGTTGCACCCCCCTCCCTGCGCCCCTGTATACATAGCTAATAATATTAGTAATAGTGTTCCGGTCGGTGCAAGTAGGCAATTCGTGTCATGTATGCGTCCAGTAGAATAGACACTTTTTAGAATCAGGAATGTCTGGAATTTAAGCAACATCCTTCCCATGCTATCAGTAGGTGATGTAGGCGGCTAGTTTGTAAACGATGCACATCACATAATTTTGGCGAGTGTAAGAAGCACGTGAAATAACAAGTTTCTTCGAAACGATATGGGTTTCCATTTGTAAAGATCACATCCAATTTGTAGTTTCCTTTGCTTGTTGCATGACACTGGGAATGCCAACTATGAAATATGAAATAACTGCCATATGCACAGATAAAATTCAACGTAGTTTTGGAGGGCATGAAAAGATTAGAAAAACAAGGATCATTGCATGCTTTCTCCCTTTCACTCGAGTTTGGCCGGGCAGTCTCCCTGAACATGCACATAGTGTTTGTTTGCATCCTCACTCGTTTTCACTTTCACCTGACGTATGCGCATTCAAACATGACATTTGATTTTATGCAAGTATTTTCTGTAATCCAAGCAGAGAAAGTAGAAAGCGAATGATTAAATCAGGTTTGTGCAGCATCGTATTTCATGTTACCCCAGTGTACGGTGTCGAAACGTCATGTTTGTCTCTGTCTTCTTGTCTGCCATTTTTTGCCTGTTTGTCTGTCATACACATAGCACTTCTCTGGTCGTCCTGTTCTACCTGTTCTGTAAGTAGAAGAAAAAGATTTCTAGTTAAGCAAATAATTTGGCAGAAAAGTAAAATTAATGATTTTGGCTCGTCTCGCAACCGTGATTTAGGGAGAGTAAAAACGAATATCATTCTGTTTACACTCACGTACGATATAGGCATTCAACTCGTATAGTGTACCTGTTCTGTTATATATGTTTTAGATTCACTTTCCGTGTCCCCTTGTTACGTGCGTGTCATTAGCAAATTATCATAAAAGGACGTAACTTCCCACGGCATGATTCTCCGCATGTCAGTCAAGTTAATAACCTGCACCACCATCACCCACCACAACTATACCGTCTATTTTCTAAGCACCTGCTTGACTGCATCACACAACGCTCGCTCCTTGAATGAATATAGTGCACACGAAAGTAAACTAAATTATGTGTCATGATGATAAACAACAAGTATTTGTAACTTCTTCGAAGATGGTAGCTGAGAAAATCGGAATGTCTTCTTAATTGATTGATTTTTATGAACTGCAATTATCAGAGGGATGCCCACGGAGAAATGCCTAGACATTTTTATAAACGTTGCCTGCAAGGTCGGAATTTGCTGTTTTATGTGTGTGTCATGAAACCCTTGCCTCGATATCACTTTCACCACCAACCATATAGCACCGTCATCATTCCTGCACAACTTTCACCTATTCTCTAACTAATGTCAATAAAATGTCTAACAATAATGATTGTACCATACATTAAACTAGACTAGAACACCATAAGCGAGTCTGTCGATAATAACTGTATTGTTTTGGTGATGATGGCAATGATGTTTTTGTGTTGTGGTCGTGTCGTGACTTTGTCGTCTTCTGGTCTTTGGTCTCAAAGCCCCCATATTTATTATTATACATAATTTAGCCCTTAATACAAAATAACAAACCAAACCAACCGCAATAACGCCCTTCTTATACTCTATAACTCTTTTAAAGAAAACATGTCCCACTACTCCAACCAACAACCTTGTAATTTTCTTCACTTGTTCTTTATTCTTCTCTTTTCCATTTTTGGTTAACCACCTTCTTGGATTATTATACTCAAATTGGTTTTTCGTTGATTATAGTATTTTCGGTTTCTTTTCACTTTGTGACACAGTCTAATAAAAAATTAAAACATAGTTGAAATAATATATAGTTATAGGCAATATTAGTGAATACGAGTGTTGTTTTATATATTTTCTTGTCAAGCAGCTACATAGGCTCATTTGTGTTAACTTTATGTTGAATTTTGTGTGCAGTGGTATCTTGTACTAACCATAGAGGAGAATTGTTGCGTTTTAGGAGAAACACTTTTAGGGCCATATACACAATGCAGTTTTTGAGCCTGATCCGAGGACTTGCCATAGTAACTTGCATTTACGAAGTCCTGAGCCGAGGATAACTCCGCATTGTGTATATGGCCCTTAGCGTTTGATTTTTTCAATGTACAAAATTTTCCTTTGCTGTCAAAATAAGCGCATTATAAACAGTTTTATGATGAGTTTAAAAATCTAACCTATTCAGTCAGTCAAATACGTGGCTATTTGGCTTGAAAACAAGAAAATGTGGCATTTTATGACAGCAACGGGAAATTTGTATTTCAAAGCTCTGTACTGTAGGCTATATAGGCATGGTTAGTTGAAAGCTCTACATTATGTTACTTTGATGAAGATTTGACTTTTTAAGCGTAAAATGGAATCTAAAATTATTTTTATGTATCCTAAAACTATTACGCAGGCCGTTATCAATGTACTACCGAGTTAATGATGCCCAACAGGATAAAGACTATATTTGCACGCTGCCCAAAGATAGTGGTAAGTTTCAATTTTTATTTCAACGGTAGAAATCACATCTCTATGTAATTTTTCCAGATATTACATTTGTTCAAAACCTTGCATAATGCCCCAGCCCCAAAATCAGGAAACTGTGAAAAGTATATTTGCTTTCATAATATTTTGAAACATTTCATTTCAAACAAAAGATTATTAAATCATATGAGTGATGTTATTCTAGTAAATCCAAAATTTGCAACTTCAAACTAATACTATTGTAATATTCATGCTCGAGTGTGCAAAATCGGGAAATTTCTGTGAAAGAGGTGGTGTCATTTGAAATTAGTTTAATTAAAGTGAGGTTTTCTACTACCTTTTTATCCACCGTTTACTTTGTCTATTGACCATCTATAAAATGATGGGGTATGTAAATGCAAGCGTTGTTTCTCGCTCGACTGCTTTCACACAAATAGAAGCAAAAACCAACGAATGCTAACATACATGCAAAAGTCCTGATTTTAATTTCGGCTTGCTCAGTTCAGGTTCTCTAAACTCCCATGTATGTTTCTATTGTTTTTATTCAAGTGTTAATTATTACCTTACCGTAAGCATTTATTACAATGGTACAAAATTCAATATTGATATCAATTTTATATTCTCCTACCAAATTAATGCTGCAACACCGGTTTTTGCAATCGAACAAATCATAGTAAACGAAGAGTACTACAAATAAAAAACAAAACTCTGGCAATACCATGCAACGTATGAATCTTGGAATTGTAGCTTTCCTGAAAGAATGTAATATTGATTCAAATATATTTTTGTTACAGGGATGCACCTATGTCACAATCTCCCAGCTAGTAGACACAAGTACAATCACTCTATTATATGTAATCTGGATGCGCTTCCAGATAGTGATAATGTTTGGAACTCAAGCCATTGCATTAATTGGAACAAGTACTATACAAACTGCAGACCTGGGGATAAGAATCCCTTTCAAGGAGCTATTTCATTCGACAACATTGGTCTCGCATGGGTGGCCATTTTTCTTGTTATTAGCCTTGAGGGATGGACTGATATAATGTATTATGTTCAAGACGCACATTCATTTTGGGACTGGATCTATTTCGTTCTTCTAATTGTTGTAAGTATCTCATGAAACTACATTCAAAAGCTTAAAGTCTTACTTAGCCCCATTTCCACTTTAAAAGTAAATGTTTGTTTTCATAGTTTGTAAGCGTGTAGTTTGGGGTAATATAAGTACACATTAATAATTGAATAAAACGTTATAATCAAATAAATAATAAATTCATATGTGTATCTCACAGATCGGCTCATTTTTCATGATCAACCTGTGCCTAGTTGTAATTGCAACCCAATTCTCCGAAACGAAGAAACGTGAGATGGAGCGGATGCGAATCGAGAGAGCTCGATTTACATCGAACTCGACATTGACGGCCATTGAGAACGCTTCCTGTTACTCTGAGATCGTCAAGTGAGTATTAAATTTTTACATCATCATACCTTTTATTGTGGTGAATGTAAACACAAGAAGGCAGATGAGATGATGAACTGTGGACTTTGCAATTGTAAACCAAAAACTTTTCTATTTGAACAAGTCGCGAAGAAATCTCTGCCATTCTTACTATACATTTTTACGCTTGCATTTCTCCTTCCGTCTGCATATAAACTCGTGGTATTAACAGTAGACATTCTGAGTGTGATCCCAATTAAGTCCTTCAAAAGTATTACAAAACTATTGTAGAAAAGTTTAATAAAAATGTGGCACTCTAGAACTTTCGAGCATTCCATCAGATTCATTGAGTTTGGTCGACCGATCTGGCATGACAATCGAAAGCCTATGTTTTATTTTGTACATACCTACACAGCATTAGGAATAAAGAAAATGTGCAAGTTTTATTGCAATTGTACAAAAAAGGAAATCCCGAGTTTTCAATTTCAACCATTCCGCTAACCATTACATACCGATCGGCAGACTAATGGACTCACATATGACACCGTCTACACATGAACACGATCCTAAAATGAAGTCTTTTGAACTCTGATGGGGAGAATACCTTTCAATATCAGCTTCTATAGCCACATTACATACTTAATATAGATACATTGATAGTATAATGAGCAAGTTTTATATATGTAGGTACCTATGTATATTATGCGCTCTAACAGATAGAACCTCCAATGTGGGAGTAGATAAGAACGCGTACACTTTATACCCATAAAAGCATATCGAGATCAACTGTAAGTTATAGTTTATATTTGAAAGTCTCAAAAATATTACAGTCTCAAAGAACTGGACTCGTTCTACAGCAGGAAAGCCCAAGCTCACAATGAAGATGAAAAAGGGCAAAGTGAAAGTTTCACTTTGACGTTTTCACTATTAAAACAGTAGACAAAGGAAGTCTCTGCTCTGTGCCCTACTATATCAAACAAGTGGAAAGAAACAGTTACCCTTTTTCACTCGACGTCCCAAAAAGCATCATGATCATCAAGACGACTGTAATAATCTGACATAGTCTTCATTCCTCTCATGTCCTTGTGCACACAAAATACAAAAACATGTATAGAGCATAACACGGCATCCCTGATAATGGGGAATGCCCAAAAAGCGTACGCTTAACAATGATGTAAGTAATAAGAAGAACAAGAATAAACTCAACCGAGGAAGAGAAAAACGCTCGCCAAGAACAACAACAGTCATTCATTGAGAAGAGTTTTAGTGGAAAGTATGTATACATCCAGCATACAAAAAAAATGCATGGTGGTAAAAGTGAAAAAAGTTTTTTCCTTTCATTTTTATATGACGAAAAACTGCGTCGCTTTCCCCTTAGATACTTTTCATTGTTCTTCTTCTTCTTATGTACCCCTTTTGAGATCAGAGCGCTGGTATTGAAGATGGATATATATCATTCATAATAATGTCTAAAGGATATCTCTTTTGTATTGACTTTCTCTTTCTTCCTACTTCTCCTGTCACATCTTGTTCCACGTCTCCCGCTTTGTGTCATGTATAGCCTTTTCATGTTTCAGAAGAGCATTCGTTTTGGCCATACAGATGGATACCCTAGGATTGAAATAAAACAGATCAACTTTTTTTGAAGCATCTCTGGGGAATTCTTTGTGCTCATAAAAATGTTCTGTTTGATGATGGTACATGAGTAAGAAATACTTACTTCATGCCGTGGCAAATGTATCCCACAAGACTCACTCTTTTTGTGAGAGAAAGCAAAAAGAAAGGAACGTGTAGATTCTAGATGGAGCAATGTCTCAAAGTCAACACATAAAATGTTCTTCACAAAAGAGTCAATGTGGCATTAGTAGCGCTTATATCATTTTTGCGTATACATTTAATTAATAAGCCAGAAGATGCCCAAGATAAATCAAGGATGAATGCCTTCATGAAGGACAAGGATACTATTACATACAATGTAATAATACCCGTGCGTTGTTGCGTAATACGTTGTTATGATCTGGGAAACCTTCATCATCATAATTTGTAAATTAAGTTGTGAAGCATATCATGTTATTAGTACAGTTTCTAATTAATTTGGCAACTTTCCATGTTTATTTTCAGGTTGGTAGCTCATTGGATAAGAAAAGGGAAGAGAAAAATTCGTCGTAAGCTAAGACGGGGAGAGCCGGAAGGGGGAAACACGATTGATTTAAGTTTAGTTAGAGGAGATATTCAGAGCGAACTTGATCAAATTCATGTAGAGCAAGAGATAACTAGTGGTAGTAGTAGTAAAAGACCATCAGCGGGATTGACATGTCCTCAGCTGCTGGCGCTGGGTGGAGCGATCGGAGCATTGCCACAAGTGGCATTGGGTAATGCTAATCTCGTGGGGCTTCCAGATTGGAAAGAGTTGAGCAGCTCGTTACGGAAGGCAAGACCGTTTTCCATGAGTGCTCCCATTCTCACTGTGACTTCGGCACCTGGTTCTCCCAACTCCATTCTAACATGCCCAAAATCACCCGAGGGCGAGTCTAAAGAAGACCATCATCATCAGGAGCAGCATCACCGCCACCGTCATAAAAGTCGTAACTCTTCAGGATCCGATATATTTTCAGTTTCGCATAGGAACTCTAAAGAGCTTGGCCCTTTCCGAGCTCATGTTAGGAAAATTGTCGAGTCTAAGCCATTTCAGCAGGGGATTCTTGGTGCCATTTTGATTAATACTTTATCCATGGGTGTGGAGTATCATGATCAGGTGAGTATTTCTCCCCTTCGAAGATACATAATATACCATACTAAAAGCACATTACTCCAGTGACCCACTTTAATAACAAGAAAAACTAATAGACATGAATAGAGTTTTATCCTGGGAGCACAATATACTCTTCTTTTACGCAGAAAATGAAAGTTGGAATGTGTAAAGGCGACTTGTTGAGTCTTTGAACTGAAACACAAACAAGAAATGACATAAAAGCAGACAGCGCATTCATTATATATGACGACGAGGCTCTCTCTGAGCATCAGCATAACTTGTTTATTTATGCATAACCCATCAACGATGATCTGATCTCGTTTTCTTTTCCCATTCTCTTTTTTCTCGGGCTTAATGCTGCTTAATGGTGCACGTTGTCGACAACGACGATGATATACCGATAGCCTGAATGGCTCACTGCCACGGTGGAGATGAGCAACCTAGTTTTTAGTGGAGTGTTTTTCGTGGAAATGCTTCTCAAATTGACTTCCTACGGGCTTGTGGGATACGTGAGTAATGGATTTGATGTTTTTGATGGGATTATTGTCGTTCTCTCCGTGGTCGAGATTATCCAAGGGATTATTGATGGGAATCATGGGGGTGGAGGAGGGGCCCTCTCCGTCTTGAGAACTTTTCGTTTACTTAGAATACTCAAACTTGTGAGATTTTTGCCCAACCTGAGGAGACAACTTGTGGTTATGCTAAAGACAATGGATAATGTCGCAGTTTTCTTCGGCCTTTTAGTGCTTTTTATCTTCATTTTCAGGTAAGTGCAATACTATTTAAATGCATATGATGATAGTACACGTTGAAGATGAGTCCTAAATTGATAAAAGTTACAGTTATTAATATTGGTGTACTCATCCTGGGGTTATCTAATACACAACTTTTCACTCAAACATTTTCTCAACAAAATGCATAAAAAGTATATCAATGCAGCAGAGGTGCCAAAACGAAGTCACTACTTGTTGGAAATCAGACGAGATTATATACTACCTACCTACCATATTTTGTGTAAAAATGCACAATGGAATTCCCTAAAATTAGAATTTAGAGATCTTAGCGCGTTAGACATCAGTTATAAAGATAATCTGAAGCGTCGTTGCAGGAAGAAGAATAGCTTTAAAATTGAAAGCAAACGAATGGAAAATACAGTTTATATTTGTCTTTGTTATGAGCATTGTGTTTATTTAGTTTTAACCTTTTTAAAATATTTGAAAGTCATTACTACTTTATACCAGACATATTATGCCAGTCTTTCTAAAACTACTTTGCTGTCAATTGAACTTGGCATGGCCAGTTTTAGTTACTGCATTGCTATTTACTCGTCAGTTCGTCACTGTCTGACATGACATCTCTAACGTTTAGTTTGGACATACGTATTAAGACGGATGCAGCAGCAATATGAAATGAACTCACATCTCTCATAGTGCTTATTCATAGGAACAAAGATTGACAATTTATTTATTTAAAAAAGAATGATATATTGTGCTTTTCTTTCAGTAAAATGTATACTGCAGAAATATAGAATATTTATAGTCTCAGAAACTGTATACAAAACATCCACATCGACTTTTTAGCTTTGCCCATGAACTTTTTATCACGTAAAATTCGAACCTACTAACATGGAGCTTGGAGCTCTTGAGCTATTGAATAGAACAAAAGTAATAAGCACTGAAGAAATAACTCGTTTGTTTGGCATCTTTTTACTTGAAACAAGTGAATGATGTCATTCGACACGACGCGATCTAATGCTATACTAGTACGAACTTTTTACTAGAGCTATATAGACACTTAATATGTTGTCATTTGACAAGGCGTATGATATTACTGACAAAATCACTAATTCTTACAGACATAAAACTACAAACATGCATATTATTTCTGTAAAAGAATGCTAAACAACACTTTCTCTGCTACTGACTTAATAACATAAATCGCTCTATATAGCCTCTTTATTACTTGTAATGATTTCAATCGATCGTAATGTATGTTAATTTGGATTGAATGAATGGCTCATGTTAAGTGTATACGCGATCGTCTTGTAAAATATTGAGCTATAATCCATATTGCTTTTTTATTTCGCATTGCATTCACTTGTGATGCAACACAGTATTCTCGGGATGAACTTATTCGGCTGCAAATTCTGCGCGGATGCTCCAGATCCTGTGACAAAGATAATGACGAGACATTGTGACAGAAAGAATTTCGATTCCTTGCTCTGGGCTTTGGTTACGGTTTTTCAGGCAAGTAGTAGCCGTGTGCTAGAAAAAAAACTCTTCTTTTGCAGTTTTGTTTACAAATGAATAGAGGCTAAAATCTGGGTTACGGGGTCATCAATCAAATGGACACCCTGCTTTTTTCTGTGAGATGCGATGATGTTAATATTGAAGCGTATTTCGAATTATGTGTTACACGAACTCAATCTTCCGCTTTTATAGACATTCGCTTTGGCTTTTATGCATTTCGACAGTGTTCCAGAATGTGTTGTTACAAAATGCTGATGGCTTATAGCTTGCTACAAAAAATGCCGAACTCGATTTCTGTCAACTTTTGATGCATGAATGCGTAGTTTTAGAGCTAAAGATTGTGTTGCATGTGTGGATTGCGTTTTTATGAGAATCAAGCACGAATGACCAACAAGCATGATTTTCTACGGGTGCTTTCTCTTATGGCAAAAGCAGTGACGACAACGACGACGACTCGTCTACTCCTTTGGCTCTTTTATATGTATACCACATTATACAATATCTATATTTGGTACCTATTCTGATATACAATTGCATAGCTATAGTTGGTGCACCACTTTAAGTAAAACACTCCCTATAGTCTCTCTTACAAAGGTCCACATGAACAGACCTTCACCTCTACCTACACCTGCTCTTGTTCTATTTTAGTCTGTTTATCTGTATGAGTAAAAAGTTTTCAATGTCTCAAAATTGTTTACCTGCCACAAATTTCAAGGCCAGGTGAGACATTGTGATGTATCCATATCCGCACACCACAATCAGTTGAGTAGGTAATGATGGTAAAATTTATATTCATAAAATGTTCTCGTATCCTACACATTTATTACAGCCTGTTGTTCCTTATAAATGGTATTGTGTGTTTTTGGTAATGATGACAGTAAATATTCTACCCCTCTTCTTCTGCCTACTTTCTACAATAATAATCTGTATGATTGCAGCGTGAAAAATTATCCTGTATACTATACATTACCTACAGAATCCTTCACATTGAAAAATATTGTTTATGTTTATCTTGTAGAAAATACTACTGTATTGTGTTTGTGCTCCATTTTTTGATTTTTCTGTCTCAAATATATTATTATGCCTCTCTGTCTCTCATATAGTTTGCTTGGAATGAGAATTTTTGATGGCAAGTTTTGCAACGAACAATGTTGTTCGGCGGATCCTTCAGCAAAATCCTGTAGATGTGATCGGAAAAACTTTAACACACTTTTATGGAGCATCATCACGTGCTTCCAGGTTGATATATTCAAATGATGATTGATTGATGAATGACGGCGAATTTTTTATGGCAGAAACGTCTTATACGTTTCATACAATTATCAATGTTTGCGTATCCCTTGCTTTCTTTATGCGAGCTCATCTGAAATTATGTGTGTGCTTTTTTACACTTTGTGTTTTATTTCGCCCACTTTGTGAGTGGCTCTGACCATCCGCTTTAATGAACAGTTGGTGGAGAGGAAACAATAAAACCCTTCTAATTATTTGTGCAGATCTTAACCCAAGAAGACTGGAATGTCGTTCTTTTTAACGGCATGGAGAAAACAAGTCCTTGGGCAGCACTTTACTTTGTTGCCTTAATGACGTTCGGCAACTACGTGCTATTCAACCTGCTTGTTGCCATTTTGGTGGAGGGATTCTCCTCCGAAAGACAGGAACGGGAACAACGGGCACTCCGAGAAAAAGAGGCAGAGGACCGTAAGAGATTGGAACTTGCTCACAAAATGAGTTTGCTCGGAAATGAGCTTCCAGATAAAAATAATTCTATTGGCGACGGTGATGTTGGTGGCACCGGCACCATTATTAGTACCACTGCAGCGGTAACGACGATGGTCGACTCGCCACCATTACAGCTAGCTATCGTTTCAGCGCGCGGTCCAGCCCCTCTAAAGAATAATAATAATCATCATAATAGTCATAATCATAGTAGTAAGTATCAGCCGTCTCCTGGATGCTCGGCTGCCCTTGTCCCTGCACCTGTCATCATCACTCACACCGCAGCAACCCCAGAGGTGAGTGTTGCGTTGCGTGACTGTGTAAACCCCTTCTCTCCAATTCCGTATTTTTCTTTCTTTCCTTTTTTTCGTCTTCCTATTTTTTGTTCTTAATGCTGTTCTTACAATGCCGCTGGTATGTACTCTGACTGAGACCATACTTTTTGTGAAACCGTAAAAAATACTTTCCACCTAAGATTAAAGTAAAGAATGCATAGCAATATAAGTGCCTAAAACATTAATGATATGACGCTTAGTAAATAAAAAAAAGTGTGGGTAATGTGTAGGCACCGAAAATGCAGCAACCACATTACTACAACGATAATACAATATCAAACAGACATAACAGCCTTTCATTTTTCAGACGAGGGAAAAAAGGTCTCTCGTGCGTCATGTTATGCCATTCATGTGCGTTCACTTTGACCCATGAGTCATCAGTTATGAAATAGTATAGTACTTTCACCAGCATAGAGGAAAAATGCTTTCACGACGAGTTCTATGTTAAAGTAACCTGTAAGGTTGCAAATTTATAAAGCAGTGCAACTTTTATATTGGCAATATACGACGGCTACATTGTCGGAACCTATAGATGGCTGTATCTTGTGATCTTGATGTATTTTCTTGGTCATTTTTTTTACATCGGCTTTCTCTTGACTGAGCATTCATTATAGTATTTCTTTGTGAATGATGACAGATGTACAACATACATCAAGGTCATATTTGAAAGCAAAATAACATGTGTACCGATGTAGAAACATAGGGACATGACTTCATACATTAATTTTATTATTTGTTATACATGCAAATAATTTTGTTATCCTCTCTCTGATATTATTTGTGTGACCGTTTTCTTAACTGTGTGATGTAAAACTTACTGTGGTTTGTCTTCTTTCTCTCGTTTTTAGCTTACAAACTCATGGAATCAGGTGCAGACCTATTTTCAATCGCTTTTTGCCATCTTTTATTTTTTCATCACTATCAACTGCTTATTCTCCAAGTATTTTTCACCGGCTTAGTTAGTTCGCTACTACTACTACATCATTAAAACACAGCCAAACGATTATATTTTTAGTTTGAAAACTAAAACTAGTACGTGCTTTTATCCTTTATAATATGTATACCTATGGCGCATGCATATATCTTTCGTTTTTACGTAATGTGGCACATGTCACATGAATGATAGATGAATTTTGCTGTCGTCATCATCCTTTTATGCGTATTCTCTCTCTATTGTAAAGGGTTCACCGCATCCGGAGAGCAGACCAGGCTCAGTAATAAATCTCAACAATATCAACGTAAATATAACTGTACCTGCTATAAGTTCGCAAGTTTCCTTTTCATCGTTAAATTCTTCGTCGTACTTACACCCTTCGCCATCACCTGTCGATATACCTGTACCTCAAATGTCTCCAAATAGCTTAAGTCCGTACAATTTGACGCCTCCTAACCTTAGCCCACAAAGTTTGAGTCCGCTGCCTAGCCCGACGAGAAGCCCCTGTCTGAAGCGAGCCAAAAGTTGGCGTGAGGAGCGTCAGCAGAGAAAGAAGGAGAGAAGATGTAGTCTCAGCCCCAATCTAAAAATGAATGACCACAGTAATCTCAATCACAATAATAATAACAATATCCACACCAGGTAAAATTTCAGAAATTTTGATGAACTTTCATAATTTTTGACATGCATGAATGGAAATATTTTGCAAGTTAAGCAAAACGAGTTGTTAGTACAAACTATTTTGTGTAATCTTGATGAAGCTGGTGTGAATCTCGCTGTGCGAGCCAAGGTGGAACGCCACCCTCGCCAAGTCTTGTTGGTAGTGCCAAACTTACACCGTTCAAACTCCAGTGCCAGGATACTCTAAAATGGATGAGGGAGCGACGCGAATACTCATTTTTCTTGTTTCCTCCTGAGAGTAGGTATGTGCTTCCCCATGATAACTCTACGTTATTATGCCCTACAGCACACCAGATATTATGGATGTATGTACATAATATTATTTGCGTTCACGCACGAATGATCCTACTGAATCTTAATCAATTTTCCTTGATGGAACTTTCACTTGCATCAACTTTCTACACATTCTTTTATGTTGTAGGTTTCGCCATCGATGTCTTGTCATTGTCAAGCATCCCGTGTTTGACAAAATCGTTCTGTTGTTCATCGCGCTCAACTGCATTACGCTGGCAATGGAGCGGCCATCGATACCACCAGACTCCAATGAAAGAAACATACTTAATATTTCCAATGATCTCTTCACAGTTTTGTTTCTGGCAGAAATGTCACTGAAAGTTATAGCCCTGGGTGGCTTTGCCCAGTATTTTCAATCGGGGTGGAATATTATGGATGGAGTACTTGTTAGTGTATCAGTTGTAGACCAAATTATGTCAATTTTTATGACTAGGTAAGAAACTCTGTCTTTGAGTTTTTACAGTATAATTAATCTATCTCCATACTGTGTCTGTCATGGTCGGGTTGAAAAAAATTGAAATCTGTGCACCCATCTAAATGGTTGTATTTTTGCAGCCCTAAAATATTTGGGATTCTGAGAGTGTTTCGTCTGTTGCGGTCCCTACGACCTCTGCGAGTAATCAACAGGGCACCTGGCTTGAAACTAGTTGTACAAACTTTGCTTTCGTCTCTCCGGCCTATCGGGAATATTGTTTTGATATGTTGCACTTTCTTCATAATTTTCGGTATATTAGGCGTCCAGCTTTTTAAAGGTACCCACTTTTCATCATGTCAAAATTGAATTGCTACAATCCATAAAAAATATCGATTCAACATTTATGACGGCAACTGAAGTCAAATTTGAGCTGGCAAAGAACTGACCGGTCCAAAAATATAACTTATCCGTTTTGTTTCGTACGCACAATAGGCAAGTTTTTCTACTGCAACGGGGAACCTGAAAATCTCGTGAATGTAACGAATAGACAAGAATGCGAGGCCATTGAAGGGAATGAATGGGTGAATCAAAAATACAACTTCGACAACCTTGGTCAAGCCCTAATGGCTTTGTTTGTGCTCTCATCAAAAGATGGATGGGTCGGCATCATGTATTCGGGGCTAGATGCGACTGGTGTAGATCAGCAGGTGAAAGCACAATGATGATACTTTACATTGGAGCTTTTATATGCATTTATGTATGCTACAATTTTTGCACATGTAGTACTCATTAATCACAAGTCAATTTTATTAAACGTTGCAGCCAGTCGAAAACTTCAATGAATGGAGATTACTGTTTTTTATCTCATTCCTGCTGCTTGTTGGCTTTTTTGTCCTTAACATGTTCGTTGGTGTCGTTGTCGAGAACTTTCACCGCTGTCGTGAGGAACAAGAAAAGGAAGAAAGAGCATTACGAGCCATTAAACGAGCTCGGAAACTTGAGAAACGCAGGAGAAGTATGCATTTGTTTCAGATCATGATACCATACATTATACATCTTACTAGACGTTCCTAAAATGAATTGAGTTATTGAATTTCAGAATTAAGAGCACCGCCGTACTGGGCAAACTACGGGAAGTGGCATCGATGGATTCATGGTCTTGTCACTTCAAAATATTTTGATCTAGCCATTGCAGGTGTAATTGGCTTAAATGTAGTAACAATGGCTATGGAATTTTACATGATGCCCGATGTAAGTTATGAGTAATTAGTACAAGATTCTTTGAAAAGGAATACTAACCAACTTGTTTTTTCTATGCAGGAACTTTCCTACATTCTCAAACTTTTCAACTATTTCTTCACAACTGTATTTGTGATGGAACTGGCATTGAAGCTATCAGCTTTAGGAATACAACGCTACTTCTGGAGTAAATGGAACGTGCTGGATGTTTTTATTGTATTTTTGTCCATTGTGGGCATCGTGCTTGAAAAGCTGGAATCCGACTTGATTCCTATAAATCCAACAATTATGAGAGTAATGAGAGTCCTTAGAATCGCCAGAGGTAACTTGTTGAAACTGATGCAGTGAATAAAATGCCTACTTATTCCCTACCCAATGACAAGTACAGTGGGAAAATAATATTTGTCTTTGCAGTGCTCAAACTTTTGAAGATGGCGAGTGGAATAAGGGCTTTGTTGGATACTGTCATGCAGGCTCTTCCGCAAGTCGGAAATCTTGGGCTCCTCTTCTTTCTCTTATTCTTCATTTTCTCTGCTCTAGGTGTAGAACTCTTTGGTAAATTACGTTGTGATAAAGAAAATCCTTGCGAAGGATTGGGAGAGCATGCCAATTTTCATCATTTTGGTATGGCTTTCTTAACGCTATTCCGTGTGGCCACTGGGGACAATTGGAATGGAATTATGAAGGTTTTTGATTACGACATTATCAGCATTTTGCAATTGAATTCTGAATTGTTTGAAGTGGTATGTACCTCTAAAAACTTAATTATGATTTAACTATTGGTACACAGGACACCCTGAGGGAAAAGTGTGATTCTAGTCCGGAATGCTATAAAAACTGTTGTGTGTCAACCATTGTTGCACCACTTTTCTTCGTCGTATTTGTGCTCCTAGCTCAATTCGTCCTCGTCAATGTTGTTGTCGCTGTCCTCATGAAGCATTTGGAAGAATCTCATAAGCAGATGGAAGACGATCTAGACATCGAGGCGGAACTCGAAGCAGAGTTGGCAGCTCAAGAGGAGCTTATGGCTAACATGGAGGAAGACGAGCCCGACTCTGACACTGAGACGTCACCGAAATATGTGCGAATTACAAAAGTTTCCTCGCTACCAGATAACTTTGTATATACATATTTTGAAGAGAAAACGAAATGATCCCTAGCCACCCTAACATACCTCTTTCGATGTGTGATGATATAATTTTAAGATTCTTACTATCATTCTTATCTTAGGAGTACAATATTACTAGAGCAGGCCGTTCTGTACTGGCTCTTTGCATAAACATAAACTACTTTCTTCAGCATCAACTAGCAAATAATTAATGATTGTTGCGTTTTGTTACGATTTCAATATCATTACTGTACTTGTAATTCATTTTTTGCTCTATATGGTGGTATGTTAGGAAGAAACCTTGTCATTTAAGCATGTAAATGAAACTATAAATTTTGTTGAATAGAAACGTACGAATTTTTCACGTGTCGCTCCACCACATTTTGTATTATGCAACACATAAATGTACACTTATATAACAAATCAACTCCACTCTTGGGTGTCTAATCTGTAATATGTAATAGTTACTACTTCTATGAGACAAACAATAAATCAATGATTATTACCATTCGAAAATATCAATCTTTTTAGCAATTACGTAAACAAAAAGTAATATAATAATATGGCAGTATGCGAACATTAATATTTTGAATCGAAATGATATTGAACAATAATGAAATACAAATAAAAAATAAATAATTTCAATTTAGACAAAAACTATCACGTCTGCGTGCAAGGAATTCATCGCTGCGATATCATTTTTATTTTACACCGTAAATAATCTTTAGCCAAATTAATTAGCACATAATCGATTTCTAAACATTTTGTGTATTCTGCGTATATAAATTACGAGTTTCAAAAAAGGATTTGTTCAAAGTTTGATTTTACGTTACTCATTTGGCATTCAATTTTTATCCTATAATATGGTAGTTTTACTATTCGCTAAAATTTTACAGATTTTAGTCACCGTATTTATCGGAGCGATGACTTAATTACGAATTACCTTTCTCCAGCGGAAAACCGAAACGTTTGTCAAACATAATATTATTGTAGCAAACAATAAATAAATACAATGTATAATTATTCTGCACTGCACTTGCACTCACATAATCAACCAGGTATAAATAAATTCTATTTATAGTACAACCTAACAAATATTTACACTTGCACTTTCCATTGCGAAGAAGCGAATGCAATCACCTACTTCAACACAATGACAACAAAAATTAACCTAATTGTTCGGCCTTGATTTGATTACATAGCCTTAATATGTTAAATGTGATCAAAGAAGTTACTCTCAGTCCTTGGAAGGATCATTTGTCGACTGACCGATCTCCAAAAAATTGGCATAAATTTCCCTGGTGCATGTTCCTTGAGGATTAAATCCAAATTTATGATAGCTTCCATCCCCACATACGACGATAACCGAGTTTGGATCTGAATTCCCAAAGGCACAAACACAGGGGGCGTTTCCAGTTACTTGAAAACGCGTGAAACTCCACTTGGAACTAAAGTACTTTGGTAGGAATGTAGCAGATGCTAACCTATTATGAAAAATCAACATTAAAATTATATATTGACACAGTCATTCAAACAAATAAAACATATTATCTCGTATCTCTACTTACGATGATTGCTTGTTTTTCTTATGATCGTCAACGGCAAAAATATGAATTGTCCCATGATCTATCATGACAAATAAAATGAATTATTACATGTTTGATTGTACGGGGTCATTAAACCGAGTAGATTCCTGGACAAAATTCTGACCTGAGGATACGCACAGCAAAGTGGAGTCATGATTGAAGTTAATGCAGTATATTAACGCGGCATGCGCACCACGTCTCAGCTCATTAACCATCGTTCCATTAAATGTTTCAAAAATTCTTATCAGTGTTCCCTTTGAAGAAGCCGTAGCTAAAAGCGTACCCTGCAATGGAGCAAATGATTAAAGAATTACCTATGTTGTCCCAATTTGGATGAATGACACGAGTAAAAATGAAATCAGAATAATCACCTGCAGATTCATTGCGATGCACGATAACGCAGTTTCGTGAGCATTAACGCTTGTGGAACCTTTTTCAGTATTGCCCAAGTCAATAATTTCAACTTGCCCAACTCCTTGGCCAGGAAAAGCCAGAAGGGAATTTGTGGAAGATGGGCACAACACGCAGAGTCCTTCACAAAATGAATATTTATAAGAAAATTATTAATCCACTAAAACAACTTGGTTAAATCTATTTCATCCATAACTTGGCTATATACCTTTTGGGTTAGAGTACGTTTCAAAGACGTGAAGTTGTTGAGGGGTTTGTGTAAATGTGTAAACCTTAATCATGTTTTCTAGTGCGACCACAATCCTATCTCTTCTCAGTTTTACTGACTTTATTGTACTGGAAAATTCAAGTTCTATCACCACTCGTTTCTTTAAATCGTCCCATATCATTACTAGAAACACGGAAAATTATTCATTAGATAATTAAAACATTTTTGGGCAATTTCAGTAAAAGTATTTTTCATAGCCTTACATATACCTTTATTGGGTGGATATTTAGGACGAGGTCCTCCTCCCACTAATGCTAAGTAATTGCAACGGAAAAGCATTTCAACTCTCCCCAAACCTCCATCATTAAAGTCGTGACGCTCCTTCTCCTTTAGGGGATCACAGTTGAAGACTCGGAAGCCCGTTTCAGTTCCACACGCAAAACACCCTGTTTTCAACCGCATATATTTTTAGTGATTTGGTACTTTTATAGGCAAGTATTACGTTTTACATCATTTCAAAATCCTCACCTTGATCTTGATTGAATCCCACGAAAAGCAATCCATTGCTGCAAAAGAGTAACCAAAATTATATTTTTGCAACGGGGGACCAGCTATTTGTCAAGCCTCCCAACATTTGGATTCTAATCATATTGATCCTGTACTTCCCTAATCAGTTATTATGATAGTTTGACACTCACCGGTATGGATTATTTTCAGTTAACTCCATTTTGTATCTGTCCAATACGGAAAGAAGATGCAGTTCACTAATATTTTATTCTTTTTATTTGGTCACCACGAGTGGCAGGAAATGTGTATTAATGGATGCAAAGGATTTGTTTTTGCAATATATGTAATTCCATACTAATAAGTTTTGTTACGATACTAACCACTCGGCGGAGGAGAGCAAATATAGCATCACAATAACATAAATATCAAAGTTATTATTATGAAGTTTTAATAGCTGTTGTCTACTTTTCACCATCACACTTGCTGACTCGATTTACACGCACTGCACAGCAATATCTGTCATTACTTTTTATACCGCTTTGCTAGCTAACTCTCATTTTCCTCACAATCCACTCATTAATTTACTAAATATGCTTGTAACTTTGTAAGTACATCACTCTCGACGACATTTCAAACCTCAAACATTCACATTACATGTAAAATTACTCTGCAACGTTGTCTTCCCATCTTGTTGTTGGCGGAGCACAGTAATAATTTTTGTCAAAATAGCATGAGCCATCATCGCCATCAAGTAGGTATAGATGGAAAATTGTAAAAGGTGTCCACTAGCATTGCAGCGATGCACAAGCATTAGAAAGTAAAAATACGCATAATTAACTATAATTTTTGACTGACAATCACAGCACAGAGATCAACTACTGTAGCTCATCAATGCAATCCATCGTTCAAAAGTAGTGTGAGAAGATGTTACTCATACATCTCCACGTTAATGTTTTACCATATTTTCTGTACATATGTTAAACCTGGATAGCTGGAATCTCTGAATCAATAAGACAAGTGCTAGCAACACATGCATGCATTTTGTTGAGGGGTAAAATCTCTCTCATTCACTCCACTTTCCCACTGCAGCTACATCGCAACCCTTTCATTTTCCTCCGCTGCTGCTAGATTTCATGCTGGAATCCCTACACAACACACAACCTTGCACGTTGCACGCACATAAAATTAGAAATTACAGTTGCCTGTGAAAGTCACTAAATAAATATAACACTATTGATGCATGCAACATGTAAGATTTCCCGTAATTGTGGAATGGGATTTCCAAATTAAAATGTGAGTAAAGATTTAAGATTCCAGATTGGTAAATCCATAAAGTTCACACATCAAATCAAGCATTTTATTTTCACTAAACACGCGTTTCTCCTAGCTTCTATGTCAGTTAACGTCAATTTATAATAGTCTTCTCATTTCTTCTATTCACATCATCTAGTTTAATCTTTGGACCTAGAAACCCACACACATAAGATCACCGAGCAAGTTGTAGCTTGCGAGCCTAACTGTCAGTTTTACTTTCATTGTAAATTGTGCCTTATGATTGCCAGTGTTGATTACATGCATGTAGGAATTTAGTCAGTAGGTATTCCCAAGTCCACCACTTTAAAGAGTTGTGTGCTGAGATTGATTGATTGTAATAGTTTTGTATGTGGAAGAGCATTGTAATTTTACTTTAGATTTTACGTTATTTGTGTGAACGAATGCATAACACGAAATTCACATTGTTGAAATTACATTATTGCATTGTCTGTTTAAATCTGATGGAAACAGCAACAATAACTAATGTACAGTAGTATGCATGTTTTCATTAGGAATACAAAGCATTGGCACGATCCACTACGAATTAACGCATCACCTTTTTTCCTAAAAAAATATATTAGGAATGCTCTTCTGAAATCGTTTGTGTATTTATGATACATGAAGTTAGATGCTTGATGAATGAAGTATGGGGTTTAATGAACAATAATATTGCGTATTTGTTTATTTTTGCAACTCAAAAGTCAAAACTCCGTCGTATGTTGTACGTAGTCTGTTGGTAATGTATAGTAAAGTGGAATGTAGTGCAAAATACATGTTTGTGCATTTATCGTAGGTAGCAGACAATTTCATCTTTAAAAAACTATCATGGCACTACACTACATACTAGGGATAACAGCAATATATTAAGCAGACGCTGTGCGCTGCACTCACTTTTGTATTATGTGTAGCACTAGATACTATGCATTTATTCAGACGCTATCGTCATCATGTTTGGTTTTTGTTATGCATTTGTGGGTGCATGAGTATTTTTAGCTTTGTTTTCGCTGTGATTTATTATACGATTGAGTCTTTGGATTTTTTTTCTACCTGAGCTTTTCAGCAAATAGTTGTAACCAAAAATGCACCTACATGTTGATACAAAATTAGATTCTTTTGTTAGTAGTGAAGTAAGTAGTAACTGTATAGACGATTGCAATCGTAAAAACGCAAATATGATGCACAAGTAGGAGCATCATAAGTCGTAGTTTTAGCTGTATTTGTATACTGCTACCACTACCATATATTGATTCAAATATTATGACTCTGTCTTGTATGTAGTTATCGTGAATATTTAATCTTGTCTTGGGCTCTGCGAATGCATAAATGCAAGTATTATGTGACATGAATTCAAGGACGGCAGTAAGTACGAGTGACACAATGCATCGAGGATAACATGCAATGTTTCTTTGTTTGCGTTTGGTTGTAAATGCAGTGCAGTTGTTCATTGCGTTGCAGGTTGAGTGGTATGGCGTATCTCTATGCACTTTAGGGAAATGATCATTCTGAATTTCTGATGCTATTATCACGTGGACAATTTATTTAGAAATATTGGAATGACAAAAGTGTTGAATCTGAACAAAAGATAATACAGCAAAGCTAATGTTTTGGGGAACATCTTTGAAAATTTCAACAAACTCATTCAAGAATCACTTTGGAATGAATAACGTTTCTGGGTTGTGTGCAATTAGAAATTTTTACAGTGACCCTCTTGCCTCCATTTGTTGAAGAGCCCAGGCCGACAGCTCAGAAGAAAATCCTTTGATGAACTGTCGAATTCACTCAATCCCGTTTCTCTACGGCAAACCAAGTTTGTACCTTCAAAGGCTAATGATATTTCTTTTTCCTGGGAAAAGCGATCTGATAAAATGCCACCCAGATTTTGCTTTCCTTCCTGTCTGCAAGGCCAACCCAATACTGCACACGTTCTTTCATTAATCAAAGGAACAATTCCGTATCTATCCAGCTTTTGGCGATCATTATCTTTCCAGTTCCAATTAGAATCCACACTAGTGTTCACCCATCGACGACAGGGGTTCACCTCACAAATTGGCTGGCTATCGAAACGGGAGTCCACTGTAAGCCATTCAGACGCTCTACAAAATGTCTAAAGCAATATAAAGCAGTAACAGTAAAAAAATTGCTTGCTTATCTTATGGTCATTATTATTAGGGCAAGATAAATCAAACAAAGGTTAAGGTTACATACTTGTTGAAATAAGAAATAACACTTATCAGTTTCGCGATGATACATTAAAGGTCGATTAGTATCCTGAAGGCAGTCGCATTGGCCATATTCCCTAGCCGTCGGATCCTCATAGAAAGCCATATTCTCTCCACACGAACTCCCCAATCTGATGCATCTTTCATCTCGCTTGTCCAAGCGACTTCCAATTGAACACTTTTGCCTAATAATTAACATTTTAGTATTAAGTGTTTTTTTACTAATGAAATTTGTGGGACGTGCTACGCGGAAAGTAATATGATGTAATCAAGATTAGATTCAAATAAAAAGTAAGTAACCTTCCAGTCTGGGCCTGGGTGGTAGGCCTTTGTTCAGGTGGATATTTGACGTATTGACTATGTTGCTGCGATTCTGACGTAATCAACGAATCACGATAGTACTCAGTAGTGGTGCTCCTCCTTGCTTCATAAGAAGGCGATGTAGCATACGATTGGCGTGGTGGTAAGGTCGGTGCCACTCTGATTGGATTCTGCCATCCAAACCGCACTTTATTCTGAGGATATTGGCCTTTAGAATGCGATTGAAAATTGGAATATTACATTACACAGATTTGTGAACTTGCATAACATTTAGCACGATAGATAAAGGTAATTGAATAACAGTGTGACTTTTCATAAACCCTCAAGAATTTACCCTGATAAGTGTTTCTGGTGTCACGAATTCTTGATGGATCATTAGCGATTGGATCAAGTCGTTGGTACAAAATGTTCCCATCTAGTCTATGATACTCTTCGCTATAGATTGCCCAGCAAACTCTCGTCATTACACCGACAACCATAAGGCACGTTGACAGTACCATTTTTGGGGAAGAACTCCGTGGAATTGACTTCGCAAACAAATTGTGATTGATGATGTTTTTCTTTAAATAAGAATGAAAAAATAAATTCATAGCAAATCTGTGGAAAAACAGCTCAAGTTGAGTGGGCTAAATCTATGCCTAAACAAATGTGTTCACTTTTACAAAGAAAAAACCACAAAGGAAGTTAATAGATATCTTGTGTGCCATATCGTACATTTATACACCAGGGTGGTGCAAAGTGGGTAAGTCTAGGGTCTACCACAAGAACCTACGCGTCACAAGTTATTTTTAAAACAACATGAATCCACATGGATCTACCAGGTTCTACTCAAGTCTAATTTAAAAATTATTAAATAATACACAGTTTTTTATATAATAAACTTTATTGTTTTTTTCATAAGCTTCTAACAACGAACATTTCACAGAAAATTGTACATCACATTGGCATTTGTATCGTCAATAAGTGTGTACCATAATAATCGATTGCGTTATTTAAGAAATTACGTAGTACGATACGATACTTCTAATAAACTAATGTAACATCATATAAGCTTACACGTAATAATTCTTAATTTGGTTTCTTGAATGTATCAATTACATTGTTGTCGTCTGATAAGATACTCTATTTACATTAATTGCTAAAGAAAATTAACATCTCTCATCACTTATTTTCAAAACATACATAAATGCTCTCATTATATAATTCAACATAATAATATGTAACTCGTTCGAGTATACTGTTCAACCATACCTATGAAATACATAGTCCAAAACAAGCTATTTGAAAAGAGTAACTATTAAGGCAATATTACATAAATGATGAAAAGAACGCCATTCCAATCGTTCGACGAACATAATTGGCTCGAAACATCCTTTGTAAATGGACACAGATAATAGAATAATAATGAAGTAGTTACAAATTCTATTTTTCTAATATAATATAAGATACAATTATATCTATGCTACGCGCACCAAGCGCAGAATCATAACATAACCTTCTTTAAGAAGGTCCACGTCTTTCATAACGGATCTCCTCAACTTTACAAATACAAATTATTGAAGGAAAACTTGGACGAAGAACTAAAAATGCATTAAGTTAATTTAACCAACCATATCACGCTAGGTATACAGATACATAATGGGTCGAAATAGGGGAATTAATGGTTCAAAAAGTAGGTGTAGTGTACTGATTTGCAAACAAAAATGTGGCACCTATTCATCCATCAAGGATGGTCCTAACTCTAACCGCCCTCTCGATACAACTTGCATTCACATTAGAATAATAACATAACTGTTGACTGATACATGTTTACAATGATGTAAAAGTAAAAAGTATAGCGGTGACTGTTGTCGCGCGGTATTTTAGTGACAGAGTGTTAGAATCTTATCAAATAACCGAGTCCATGAATATCCATATCCAGTTAGACTTTGTCGTTTGTCAGCAAGCAGATCACTTGTCCAAGGCAGGGAAATCAGCTCCAGGCTCGGAAGGTTGCGCCATCGCACTCCGCATCTCCGCCAGTTTGTCCGAATCTGAAAGTTACAACCATTAGTCGTTATATATAATTCAAACAATTTGCTTTTTATAAAGGGATTTATGGGATCTAAGCATGCTGCAACATGGGGCATTCATTCAGGGACACCTGACATGCATTGTGACGAACGACCTTTTACTACTCCTGCGTAGCTTGCTGATCCTGCTCCAGAGGGAGACTTTCTCGCGTCAGTTTCCCCAACCAGTCTAGAAATTTAAAAAAATACATGAGTCAGATATATTGTTTCATGATCTAACAAGTTTCACATAGAGCAGTAACTTTTACTGGTGAAAGTTGAGTGCATACGTATTTACAAAATGCAAGTCTTTAAATAACCAGTTGCGTCTAGCTCACCAGCATATTATGTCGTATATATTTACAAGTCAAAATAACTTAAAAGCATACTACGACCACGTTACGAAAATAAATAGATATTTACGAACATTTGGGATTGGGGCAGCCACATTCTATTGGAGACATTCAGAATTACCAAGTGAAGCGTCAGCATTCAAAGAAAGGGATTACGCGTGCGTGTGCATTATCATTTTTCCAAATAAAGTTGACGTTTTCCAAATAGAAAATAGGAAGATCGAAACATAAAAAGAATTGCATTGAAAACGTAAAAATAAATATAATACTTTTATATATTATTCTAATGCAAAAATATGGAGTTTGCGCTTGTGCTTCCAGTGCAATGTGCATAAACCTTAGAGAGAGATGATGTGCGAAAACCTGCTCATAAAAACTTTTAATATTTAAATACAACAACTGCAACCATTTTTTGAGCATAGGAAAACTTACTTGTGTTGTTTTAGCAAGGGACATTCCCCTCCTTCTTGAGTGTTCAATCCATAAATATACAAAAATCCGTCATAGGAGGCGACGAGTACCCTAACTTTTCCCTCTTCGGATCCCGGAACAGTGGTAACTGCAACTACACTTCTCATGTCGTGAAATGGTGTTGTAATTGTTGCAAAGGCTCGCCCCTGAGCCCAAACTTCTGTCACTTGGGAAGGAAGTGAGGACTTAACCCATTCCATCCAAGAATTATTCGGTGTCTGAGTTTCCTCTTTCACCTCCCTACAAGAAATATTATATTTTTGTATTTTTGAAAATAGTTTTTCTCATCCGAGTTAACGGAGACTAACTACTATTACTATTTGAAATCAGACATAAACATACGCAGGGGCTTCTAGCCGAAAGACATGAACTGTTTCCGTGTTAGAGGAGACAGCAAGGAAGGCATCATCGGAGGAGAACGCGATGGAGTAAATTGAAGCACATCGTTTCATCCCTCTGCGGAACTCGTACAATCGATTTCCATTGTTTGTGTTGAATACTCTTATTACAGTTCCTTTTTGGGAGGCGGTGGCCAGCAACGATCCTGACATGTTAAACGCTAGAGCTGCCAATGGAGAAGCATGAGCATGAATGACAATTTTCGCTTGCAAATTGAACGCGTCGAATACTTGGACCTGTCCCGTTGAAGCGGAGCCTGGATATGCAAGGTAGGAGTTGTCTGCATTCACTGAAAGTGCCAGTAAACCTTTGGGGTTTTGAGGGGTATCCCGAATCGTGTGTAAGATCTTCATATCCCGAATGTTATGAATATATAGCATCTCTTCCAAGCAGACGACCAATCTCTAAAAAACAACAGAGTAATAGACTTTTGTAGTAAAATCGCATTTATAGCAATTCAAAATCACCCAACGCTATCTATTGAACTTCCCTAAACTGAACTGATTTTTGACATGTGCAATGATTCATATAAAAGGCAAACTTACAGCACGATTTAGGCGAACTCCCAGTATAGTATTGGCATATGAGTAGTTGCAGATTTCATTGTTTTTCCTAAAGTGACAAACCCTCAATTTTCTAGGCGATTGTAGGGATACAATTGCAACCAGGGACGAAGAAAATAATCTTTCTACAATTTGTACTCCATCAGTGGCAGCTTGTTCGTGTATGAGCTCTAGGTTATCGGGTGACGAGACTGATACGAGCGCCCATCCGTTGTTAGTACCCACGCCAAGCGAAGTGAAATCCTGATTGAACTGGACATATAAAAGTTCCTCGGCCATTTTGGATCAACAGTTAATAATATCGTCAGAAATTAAGCACAAAGAAGACTGGCGAACTTTAACTGTCAGTTGAAGATGATGACGTGATGTTGTGGGATGCTCGACTTGAGCATAAGCACGCGCACTGCATGTAAAGTACGCGACAAAAATGTATCACGACGACGTAAAAGCGTGACCTGACCCGTCACCTGTGTGTCAATCACCACTTCTAGTCGTGATTACAAATTCTTGCTTCAACAAATTAAGGTCGAATATTACTTCACTCTTAACTATTCCACACACAACAGGTGACTAAGGTCAGGTCAGCCACGAGGT